>JBBPBX010025679.1:0-24228 GCA_038048925.1 Garcialebias charrua
TGATCCTACAGATGCTGCATGCAAAATGAATGTAGCTGAGCCCTGGGCTGCCAAATTAATTTAAAATAGCATGTCCAACAAACACAACACACATCTTATCTTTGAATATCTTTACTCAGCACAAATAACAGTTTAGATCAAAATACTATAATTTTAAAGCAACAGTACTATAGTTCATAATTTCTAATCTGGCAACTCAACAGACATGGAAACTACAGCGTTTTCGTGTAAACCTGCTCATTTTTTGTTTATTAGCCCAAATAAACATAGAAAAAACACTAACGTTTCCAGAGGTTGTTGTCGTGTAAATAGGGCCTTATAGCAGGTAGATCACTTTGACTTGGTCGTTTTAAAAGGAGCTCCATGATGAAAACTGTGGGCATCCCTGCCTTAGAGAGCCCTTACAACAGTTTGGTCCAAAATATCATGGAAAGTATACATTTGAACAACACTACACAAGAAACATAACATTAACACCTCCAGATTTTAGACAAATAAACAGTTGTTGATCAAACATGTTTTTAATTTCTTGCATTACCAGTATCTGTGAATATTAACTGGTCTTCTGTCGTTATTGTACCAGTGAGGAACTGGAGCAACTCTTTAAGTATTGCAGTCTGGTTGGGTCTTTTAATGTGCTGTCACCAGTCAGAAGTGACAGCCTATATTTCAGTAGCCTGCACTTTTCCTCCCCGTCTCTGAGGGTGGTATCCCATCACCACTGAGCCTCAGTCATAGCCCCACACAATACTACACCCAGGCACTCACGATTAAGGCAAATTTCCATTCCAATGTTCGTTTGCATGCTTTTATTTCCCTACTCTCGCTCCTTTTTTGCTATTTCTTTTCTGCTGTCGTCCCTCGCGTGAAAAGCAAAGGTAATGTCAGCCTCCTCTTGTCACGGTGGCTCCAATCAGCGGGCCAAAGCTCAGGGATCATGTTTGATACTGTCAGATGGCCTGGAAAATTAAAAACCCAATTAAAGTGGCAGTCCAAAGGTCAGCTCTTCTGCATATCAAAAGCTCTCCTCTTGCTATTCGGCACAAATTATATCCGTTAACAGCTCACTTTGCTTAGGCTGCAGCAGCACGGCACTTAGGGAGTAATAAGTGCTTACCCCTCGCTCTGTTCACTTTCACATGAAAGCTGCCTGCTCCGTCAGAGAAATAAAAATGAACAAACCATTACTAGTACCGGTAGTCATTTGTTGTTTTTTTACTTTGTCCAAGACAGAAAGGTTTGTCCAGGGTGTGTTTTTATGCTTGAGACAAACAGAACCACAAGCAGGAGTTTAATTTTAAGTTTTCGCTTCATTCTTTGTCTTGGGGTTTTCCGTTACACGTTACATTTCTGCTCATATTTATCTTTTGCTTTTGATGAATAGCCACCGACCAAGCGCTTCATTTTTCTTTCTTTTTCACCCCTCAATCTTCTTTTGTGTACTCGGTTTTTACCGTTCATTAATTCCTGTACAGTGGTCAGGAGAGGACCGAGAGAAATGGCCAACCAAGCTTAATGGCATGTGTCTCAAGCCGGGCTATTAATATTCAGCCTAATGTTTCTGATAAGAGTGCTGGGGGGCCACGAGGAGCTGCTGGGTCCAGACAGCCTTATTAAGCAGCTGAAGTGGAATGATGCTCGCTGAATGCACGAGTAAACACACACTAACAGAACGCACAGACATCGGAAGGCAAGTTGTCTTTAGGACTTGCATGAGGATCTTCCCACTAGGTTTCCTTTTTCTGTTTTTCAGTGTGAAAGGTTTAGTTTGACTGTTTGCAAATGTATCCCACGTCATGTGACAATTCTCTGGTTCATAGTCAGAGTTTAGTTGTTAAATGTTTATTTTTTTCCACAAATGAATAAAGTCTAGTTGTTCCCTTTTTTTTCTTCCAAAGTTTATTTTTTGCATTCTTCCTCTCTTTTTCTTTGAACATCAAATCCTGTGCAATTGGTCTTTTAGCTCCATCTCATTTACATTTAATGACATGATAATACACATTAGCAGACTATTTCAAATAATTACAGCCTTTCAATCGCCTTTTTGTCACCTCTCTCCCCAAGTGTTCTACATGCTATGTGCTTCGTTCCTCTAAATTTAAATTTTTATCATGAAAATAATAGAAAATACTTTTATATTTAAATAACAAAAACAATATATAATAATAATAAGTCACAGGGACAGGTGAAAAAAGGAAAAGATGGAGCAATTTTGAAAACTGTGCAGGGTAAAGGGATTAATACATAAGGTTCTAGCGCTATGTCATGATGACGGGAACAGAAGCCAAGCTTTCATAAAGGTAACAACTTCCCTGTCAGGTTTAGCACAGCCAATGTAAAAAATGAGCCGCTGTAATGTGCAGTTTGCAATAAATAAATAAATGTATAAATACAGGCAGAAGGTGCACCGTATGATGTTCTGTTCTGCATTTCCATGTTTTAGTTAATTTCTCTGTGAATGAAGACATTTTCATAACTCGTGAAAGCTTTCAGAATAAAAAAGCGAAAATAAAACTATCAATAAAACAATAAAGATTCTAGTTGATGTCATGACTTGAGCGACACATTTCGTTTCAAATGTTATCAGCCATCAAATGGCTGTTATCAGTTGTTATCATCCCCATATGTAGTGTTCACACTGCCCCTCCTGTACCTTCTAGTGGATTTAAAGATACGTTGCTAGCATTGTAGCGATGATAATAGGCTCATGTGGTTCAGAGTAAATGTTCTGGGGTTAAGTTTAGGAGTCAGTGCTCGGGTCAGGTGTACATTTGAAAGGTTAGATTAAGGAAAAGGTTACATAAGGTCACCAAAAAAAAAAAAAACACTTCCTGGTTTACCAGCGTGCAATGCTGCATATTATCAGCAATACTAAGGTAACTTTAAACCTACTAGGAGGTAGGAGGGACAGTCTGAACGATACATATGGGGATGAGAACAACTAATAACAGACCATTTAATGGGTTGATAGCATCTGCCTCTGCTTGAGCTTATTTAAGGAAACAGAAACAAAATGGAATGACAAATTTGAAGTTCAGGAAATCTTTTTTTCTGGACTGTATAGCACCTTTCTATCTGATCAAGACACTCAAAAATATTTACAACACAATCTGGGCCTCATTTACCCATTCATACAACACTCTACTAGATCTATACAAAACTAATTGAGCAAATCATTCTAAAGAGAATAATCAGAGTTTTATCACATTCATACACCGACGGGACACATCAGAGGCAATGAGGGGTTCAGTGTCTTGCCCAGGGACACTTCAACATGTGACTGCTGGTGGATTCGAACCCCCAACTCTTGTGTTGGAGGATGATTGCTCTAACCACTCAGCCACAGCTGCCCAAACTGAGTAAGAACATTTGATTTCAAGTTTAAATTTGACTTTTAGCTTTTTAAATGTCTTTAACAGCAACCACAATGTGTTTCATTTTTTTTATAGGTTTTTCTTTCAG
Source organism: Garcialebias charrua (assembly GCA_038048925.1). NCBI lineage: Eukaryota > Metazoa > Chordata > Actinopteri > Cyprinodontiformes > Rivulidae > Garcialebias > Garcialebias charrua. The sequence goes on from JBBPBX010025679.1 coordinate 3,463, forward strand.
CTGCTCTCAGGGATTTACTCAAAGAAAAAACTTGCTTGAGGATTTGTTTGCCATTCTTGCCAAAATGCTGCATTGATTAATATTCTTTAAAACAATGTTTTTCTGTACCATTTATGTGGTCTTTCCTCTCTCATTAGAGCCAGCAGGCCTGGTAAGTTTTTTACTTCTAAAATGTCTAACTTTTAGCCTAAAATGAGCTAAAAAGAAACTGTTGGTACAGACTACACGTGAGTAACTCAAGAATGTGCAAGTTGAGTGAATCTGGGATTTCTTCATCTCCCTTGACACTTGTGTAATAAAATCTAAACATTATGTACATATTGATCAGCCTGGCTCTTTCCCTTTGATCAAAATGTGAAATAGAAGAAAAAATGTTTTAATGTCATTGATTCAAACATATAAGTTCTGAATTATTACAGGTGCATCAAATTTAAACTGGTTGACATTTATAGATGTGTTAAAATATGATACATGCGGTAATTATTTCCATTTAACTAAGATCAAAGAAGCTGTTCAGACCTGATCAGATGTCACTTGTCCTGGATGATCCAATCACTGAACAGTTTTCACAAAGTGAGTTCATGTTCAGCACAAAATGTGTTTTTAGAAACTGGATCTTAATGATCTCTTCTTTGTGTGAGGGAACACGTGGTTTTCATGAGCAGCTGCCGGTCAGCTGTATGTGAAGTCGTGTCCTGGAGACCTAAAAATCTAGGACATGTTGGTGTTCACACATTTATAGGAATTTGGCCACAGGTAAACTGCATCAGATTCAAGCCCCGGGTTGGGCCTGGGGTGTTTCTGTGTGCAGTTTGCACGTTCTTGTGTTTGCACGGGTTTTCTCCAGGCACTAGTTTCCTCCTGCAGTCCAAACACATGCATTCAGGCTGCCTTCAGGCACAGGCCTAAAAACATGTGATGTCAGTGGGGTTTGTCTGGTAAAATAAAATAAATAACACCACTTTGTTGTTTGTTTTGAATTATTTATTATCACAAAGCTTCCACTTTGCTATCAATCATAATTATAATAAAGGTCAAAAGAAAAGTTTACAAGACACTGGTGGGGCCAGTATGGTCTGGAGACAGTGTCACTGACAAAAAGACAGGAGACAGAACTGGAAGTGGCAGAAATGAAGATGCTGAGGTTCTCCTTAGGAGTGACAAGGATGGATAAGATCAGGAATGAGATCATCAGAGGTACAGCACATGTTGAACAACTGGGAGATAAAGTTAGGGAGGCCACACTGAGATGGTTTGGACATGTCCAGAGGAGGGACAGTGGTTTGGACATGTCCAGATGAGGGACAGTGGTTTGGACATGTCCAGATGAGGGACAGTGGTTTGGACATATCCAGAGGAGGGACAGTGTTTTGGACATATCCAGAGGAGGGACAATGTTTTGGACATATCCAGAGGAGGGACAGTGTTTTGGACATATCCAGAGGAGGGACAATGTTTTGGACATATCCAGGAGGGACAGTGGGTTTAAGGATTTTAGAAACACAGCTGCCAGGAAAAAGACAAAGAGGAGATATATGGATGCAGTTAGAGAGGACATAGAGGTAGTTGGATTGAGGACAGAAGATGCAGAGGACAGAGTGAGGTGGAGTAGAACTCACTGTGGAGAACCTTGAAGAAGGAAAACCCGAAAGAAGAATAATGTATTTTTTTTTACAATAAGTTGTTGTCTTGTTTTGCTTCATATTGAAATTTTTGACCACCATGTTTCATAAGGCTGGATTAGATATGTTTTTCCTCGCTACAAACTCTACGAACAGAGCTACATTTGTTTTTATCTGTTATTAAACTTTTTATTCAAAAAGCGTTCAGGTGATTTTTAAATGTGGTTCTGATATCTTCATTTGAGCTCCTACGTGTGTTTTGGAGAAGTGGCTCAACTTTCAAAGGAAAGTGAAACAAAAGCAAACACAACAATACCCATTAGTAATTTGTAAGTGCGCAAATATAAATATTTTTGTGAAACCATATTTATGTCCACTTTGTTGTGTGTTTGTGGGTCTAATGAGATCATAGTGTTGGCACCCACTGATCCCTTTGGTACGAAGGGTATTGCTCTCATCCATGAACTAATATTTTTTGAGCTTATGTAGTAAAAACGTGATGTTATGTATTAAAAATGTGATAATTATGTAGTAAAAACGTGATATTATGTAGTGAAAACGTGATATTATGTAGTGAAAATGTGATAAGTATAGATGTAGAAACATACTCATCCACACGGTGGCAGTAGTAGGCTTTTTTCCTGCATGGACAACTGGTAAAAAGAGTAAGAACAAGTTCGCCCGTCCGCTGTATATGTACTGTGTGTGTGTGTATATAAATACACAGTACACACACACCCACACCCAAAGGGAGCATGACAGGTTTGGTGTTCTTCTGACATACCTCAATGATGTTCAGACAAGTAAACAGAACAAGCTGTTTGTCCAAACAGTCAGCCATTACGTGTTAGCATGCAGGCTAAAAACAGCGTACGGGCGAACTTGTTCTTACTCTTTTTACCAGTTGTCCATGCAGGAAAAAAGCCTACTACTGCCACCATGTGGATGAGTACATTTCTACATCTATACTTATCACGTTTTCACTACATAATATCACGTTTTCACTACATAATATCACATTTTCACTACATAATATCACGTTTTTACTACATGATTATCACGTTTTTACTACATAATATCACGTTTTTACTACATAAGCTCAAAAATATTATTTCATGGATGAGAGCAATACCCTTCCGTTCTTTGGTCTACAAAATGGTCTCCAAATCCTTTGCAGTCAAGCTCCCCTGCAGGGTGATCACTGAACCTAATGACTCCTGAAGCTGGCTGACCGTTTCAGTCATTACTGTGGGCTGAACTTTGCACATGTACATTTTGGACGAATGAGAAAAAGATGCTCATAATCAAACAATGTATATTTATATGTAACCTCAGAGTGTGTGCATGTGTGATTTTATGTGGTAGTCTTTCTAATAAAAGTCTTCGAATACAGTTTCACATGTGTCTTTTTGTACATGATTCATGTCGCAGAGCGATTCAGTGAAGGAGTCGAGAGGCTTGTTAATGAAACAGCTTTATATCGTCTCTGTTTTTCTCCACAACTTTGTGTGAGACACAAAGCCACATGGAAGAGTAAGCAGAACTCCCTCGTGGTGCCTAGATGAATCTTTTCCTTGCTGTTGCACTGTAGCGGTCAAACAAATTAAATTCAACACCAGTATTTAAGTAATTTTATGTAAATTATGGTGTTAATGTTCTGTGTCAAAATGGTGATGATGGGCTGGTGTGTGCCTTGTTTGATGGGTCTTGTCTACGGGCTGGGCTGGAAGGAAACACGGACCTTTTGGAAATAACTATTTTTTTTCGAGTTTCTTGCATTTTTTCCATTTGTTTATTATGTACCGGTAAATTTTATTTTCTTAAGACAAGAGAACATGCACTTGCTATATAGAAGCTTTAAAAAGCCCGTAGATTCACTGATAATGACAACTATAAACTCCATCTTCTTTCTCTCTCACTTCATTTCTCTGCTATGCTTCTTTACGTTTCCTCTTCGGACTGCTGCGGAGTGCAGGATTTACAGTGGGTTTTTGTTTCAGCCATCTCTGGAATTAAGAAGTGTATCCTTGCATTTCATTAAATCCTGCCTAATGAGATGACTGTCTCTCCCCAAAGAGCAGATGATGAAGTACCTGATGCCATGGAGCATAAATTAGCACGGTGAGGTTAAACGCTGGAACTGACTCATGTTTCACAAGAGGACCCTATGCAGCAGTTAAATCAAGTCATAAATACTGCCAAGTACAGCCTTAATTCACCTAAAGCTCCCACCCAAACTAACATTTTTTCTGAGTTTCCAGTTTGACAGTAATTAAAACATAAAGGAAAAGAAAATACAAAACAGTAGCTTTCTTAATTTGCTCAAATGACTTTTTATTGCAAGAAGTGAAAAGCAATCTGAAAACGATTTGTATTACAAGGTAAATTTCTGTCCTTTTATCATCTGTAGCATATCAGTTTTTTTATATAAAATGTGTAAATTGATTATAAAAAGACTTTGAAAGTATTTAGAACTGTTGGAGGCACTTTAAAACCGCACCTCATTTGATCTGAAGTGATTAAAAAATAATTTTTGTTTTACCGTGGATTATTTTTTTTGTCTATATATCCACTCATTAAAGTGGTGATGATTGGTTTGATCCATTCCAGCCAGAATTAAATCACAATAAAGAAACACTCATGCACCTTGAGGGAGGCATTTCCGATGTTATAGTATCATTACCGGTGATGAGAAAACTAACCTCATTTCCTTTCATGATTTCATCTGTGCTACAACACACACACACACACTCACACAGATGGAGAGAGAGAGGAAAAATGAAAAGGACGATGGGAGAAATCGCTGAGAATTCTAGTCTGGCTCATGTCAGATTTGATCATTACTTCTAATTGGAGGATAATTTTCATAAACCCTTCAAACAGCTGACAGCTCCTCCGTTCCTGTCCATCTCGACAACTCTCACTGTATTATTTCTCTAAAAGATCCTCTCAGCAGAGTGAGAGTTATCGCTGGGAGTTTTGCTGATGTTCTGGGTATTTTAAGGTCCACATGTGTGTAATGGACTTATTCACAAGCAGTTCTTGTCTCTCTAATTAGTGGACCCCCTCAAGCCGTAACAAGGGCACTGACGAGAGAGGCTTTTTCCCAATGATAATGTGAATGGATACCTGCAGGGGGAGATTTCTGCACTGTTCCTCATCCTGTCAGCCACTCTGGGTAACACTGGGGCTTAATGAACCTGAAAACAAGACACTGTATGTGGTAAGGTGTGTCTGTGAGATGGGTTCAACATAGAAATTTGGAGCTATCTCTGGAACTGTACAGTATCCAGTCTGTACACGAGACAAGACATTGTGATAGGATTCAAGTCAAACCACACTTGATTTTCCTGAACATACATTGTGATATGTGTCCTGCCTACAAGATGGGTTGATTGATAAGTTGACACCACGGAGATGCATTTCTAGGATGCATGCAATGTCACAAATGTCACGTGTGATCGATCGTACACCTCAGCGTTTAAGTGAGAGGTCATTGCTCTCCATATACAGCCTCAGGGGAGGAACGAGGATTGGAATGCCTGGTCAGCACATGGTCACATTTTGGATGCACAGTTTTCTCTCCCTGCCCTCCTGGGTTTGTAATGAGCTGAGCTGTTGTTGGTGGAGCATACGTCACTCCGTGTGACATTAGATCCACTCATGGCTGCCAGAACTGACCCAGTTCTTTACCTTGGGCACTGAGTCCTTCCATTGCAGAGCTGCATCTACCTTTTGAAGCTTGTTGACTTTGAATGATGTGTTTGTTTATTGTGGCAGAAAGGTGTCATGTCAGACAAGTGTTAAGTCCTTGCAAAGTGAGCCTTGCAATATTTTTTCCAACAAGATGGCGTTTTGAGGATGCAATGATTGGCAAAATCTGCAGAAAATGACAAAACTACATGAAATGAAGGAAGAACTGGTGAAATTTGAACAACTTGTACATGCTAGGATTGGAGAGACAGAGTGGGAAAAACAGAGACAGAAAGAGGGAAAGACAGAGAGATGGAGAACAGGGAGCCACAGATGTGGCGGGGCCTCGGGCAATACAAGTCATTATGGTGTAAACTACTCCAGTGGTGATGTTGTGTGGAGAACACAGAGGTCACCATCCTGCAGCACAGGCACACAAACACACGAGTAGATTCACAAAAATAGGAAAATGAAAGAACATCTGGATATGTGCCACCTGCCTAGAGGAAGCCATCTAGTTTACACGCAGTACAAAGGGGATGGGGGGTTGTCCCTTCCTGGATGTGCAACCTTCATGCTAGCTTGCACCACTGGGAGAGGATGGAGGACAAAGTGGGGAATGAAGAGCGTGCAAACTAAGTGACACACTTCACAGTGAAAATGCAAGTAAACTCGACTGTGGTGAAATGGGACAGGAAATGGGGAAAAATACACGCCACTGTCTCTTCTGCAGAATTTCATATCACCGGTGAAGCCTCTCAACCTTGGTAAATGTCTGAAAAGTTTATTACACAGCAGTCCATTCAGAGGTAAAAATAAAACAAAATTAAGACACTGGCATGCTACAGTGTATTATTTGAACTATTTTCTATTTCTGGAGGAATAAAAGTGAGGTGACAGCCACAAAACTCAGTGCCAAGTACTGACCATCTGGCATGAACCCAAGCTAGCGTGCTACAAAACAATTGCATTCATTAGCTTAATTTATCATGGTGGTAAGCTCAATTTACTTTTCCTTGTGCAAGACTGCCTCATTAAGATCCAGTCTGCCATTTCCTCAGGCCGTTCCATGATCATTTACGAAGGTTTGACGCCTTTTGGCCCGGATAGGAAGCGCTCCGAGGTTATCTTCCAGGCCTGAACTCTTTAAAAAAGGGCAGGAACAAGCAAGATCGAGGGAAGGATTATGGAGGCAAATGATAGAATGAGAAAGAGATGGGGAGGGGGTGTTAGCAGAGGAGTGATCTAAAGATGAATGCTGTTAAAGAAAAGTGGTGTGAAAGAAAGGCTCGGCTCCTGCTTGACAGAATGGATGTTACAGGGCTGCGGTGGAAGACGAATGGGGAAAGAGCGAGGGAAGGGAGGCACGTGACTAAATGTATTCTGATAACTGAACAGCAGATGTCTCGCATGGAGCTCCTTTGTTGCCTGAACAGCAGGACCCTGCACTTCAGTGGGCTCACTTCACACTGCATTCATTTGCCTGCCAGCTGCCAATTTAGGGGAGAGAGAGTGAAAGAAAAAGAAAAGAAAAAGAAGAGATGGGAGGGTGGCTCGCACCAGTCCGTTTCTCCCCTCCTTCTGCATGTCTTGCAGAGAGACTGCCATTCCAGCCTCTCTTTCCCTGGTGGCCTGTACAATTAGCGATCTGCATAACCACCCACACCTTCACGCACTGCTCTACAGAGATTGGGGGAGGGGCCTTTGTCTTTTGGCTGCTGCACAATGAGTTGCTGTGGACTTGGCTGGAAGCCAGAAGTTGTGGCACAAAACTGCATGTTCTTGATGGATGACAATACTTTCAGAGTCTTGTTTCCTTGTGCAGCTGATTTGGCAGGTCAGAGATGAACTGCATCAGCTGCTTTTAACAGCCCATTTATTAAAACACATTTGAATCTGCGATGAGGGAGACGTTTGTAAATCACAAGCTCCAGGTACCTCTGCTCAATGGAGGTGTGCTCTTATTAAGACCACAAAGCCCACACTTCATTAACGCCTGCGTGAAAACAAATTTGCACCCCTTTGCTAAGTGATGTTAGCCAAGATGTGATGGTTTTGGTGGAACAGACTTTGTAAGGCAGGACTTAGTGACTGCAGCCACAACTTCACAGTTCTTTTTTTATCCACCTGAGAACCCAATATCACCTCACTTTGGGTCACACATTCCCACTTTATAAGTTAAAGAAAAAAAGAAATGTAAAGATTCAGAAACCTTGTTCAAATAGTCTAGATATTATTTAAACTGATAGATGAGAAGCATGAATTCTAACAAAACCACTGAAATGTTCATGTTGCATCAATGGGTGGAAATAGCACTGATAAAAAATAACTTGGAAAAATACTAAGAAAATATTGAGCATGAGGAGGAACTGCTCCAAGTGGCTGGGGAGAGGGAAGTCTGGGCCTCCCTACTTAGGCTGCTACCCCCGCGACCCGACCCCGGATAAGCGGAAGAAGATGGATGGATGGATGGATGGATATTGAGCATGAGGCTCAGTTGGTAAAGCTGTTGCCTGTCAACGAGAAGGTCACTAGATTGAATCCCTTCCGGGGGCCTTTCTGGGTGGAGATCGCATGTTCTCTCCATGCATGTGTGGGTTTTCTCAGAACACTCCGGTTTCCTCCCACAGACCAAAAACATCCATGTTAGGCTGATAAGTGACTCTAAATTATGTCTAGGTGTGATTGAGAAAGTGAATGATTGGGCCTCATGCACAAACCGTTCGTACGCACAGATATGTGCTTATCCTGTGCGTACGAGCGATTAAGGATCATTTGTGGCATCCAACAATGGCCCTCATGCACGAACCGGTCGTACGCACAGATTTGTTCTTATACTGTTCGTACGAGTGATTTAGGATCATTTGTGGCATTCAACAATGTTTTCGTATCCTACGAATTTTTTCAGATACGAACAAAATTTACGAGTGGTCCGGACCTGTCGTATATTTTAGGAGCGTCAGTCTGCTGTCATCCAGACGGGATTTCTCCACTAATAACTTCATATTTCGTTATTTAGAAAATATTTTGAGTTTAAAAAAGTCACGCACCACAATTGTTTTTGACAATAGGTTATTCTGTTTGAACTAGAATTATAATTTTAAGTTTAATTTGTCTGGTGTGTCGCGCAGGCTTCAGTGAGCCGTGCGCTCCCCTTGGTCATCAAAGCCCTCCTCATATTAACACCCAGGTACATAAAATCCCCATACACCGCCGCAGAACAAGTACGAATTAAGACTGATTTTCATGCTATTGCTGGACTGCTGTGCGAACACCATCGGAGCAATAGATTATTATATCTGATTCGAAATATAACCTGCAGAATGTGGTTGCGCGATGACCAGGAGGAGCGCGCATGAGAGAAGCTGCTGACCCAACACGTCCTCATGCCTGACTCCAGGACGTGTTGGCTGAGCGCGCGCTGCTCTCCACCGTGCGTCCCTCTCAGCCACACATAAAAAAGAAGTGCCCAAAGTACCGATCTGTTCCGAGCCGAGTGGAACCTGCGCGTGTGTGCCACCCCCACCTCCTCTTCCCCCCTCCTCCGCCTCCATCACCTCGCCCTCAGCTCCGTGCGCCGCGTTGTGCAGGCGATGGAGCCGTGAGCCGCGCGCACTGAAGAACCGAGCTGCTATGGAGGAGAAGCGCGGTGTGGGGGGGGGCAGGCGTCTAGACCAGTGAGACCAGCAGACCCACCAGTCTGGACCACTTTCTGCGACACACGTGCACTCTGAGTCCAGGAACAGGGGTTTTTGTTTCCAACATCGCACAGAAAGGATGCGGGGCTTTGTGCTGCAAAACATGTTGGCACGCATCTTGCGCAGCGTGGCATTTATTGACCATCCATCTCAGACTATTCCTTGACCACTCCTGTCTGTGCTGCGGCGATGTTTGAAGCCATTTTCAGATCAAACCATTTATTCTTGATTTCTGATACTGGACGACCCACGGGAGACAAAAGATATGCACTACAATATTAATATGAAGTTAACTGTAGTTTCGAGACATTTTAATGCTTCTGTTCAAAACCACATCCGACACTTGCGGGGGGGTGGGGGGTAGCGGTGCCACTCTTCTGAATAAGTGAAACTATAATGTAACACAGTAAAATTAAAGATATTTGACCATCCGACACTTGCGGGGGGTGGGGGTAGCCGCGCCACTGAGAGCAGAACTCCGAACGCGTGAAGTTCCTCCTTTTACTTCTTGAGTTTGAATGAATGGATACTTCCTGCTGTCAGAAGGCAGGAAACGTGGCCTTATATGGTGTTTTGAGGGGTGGGAATTATGTAAATGACCTCCCGCGTGCACGAGCAGGTGAATAGAACAGGTGGGATTCATCATTATTTACACAGCTCATATACACACGTTTCCTGTGGATAGAAGACTTTGTTGGATCTGACGTGGCATGTTCGTACGAACACTCCGTACGAACAAAAGTAGGAGAAATTTAGGATAAGAATACGAACATTTTCGTGCATGAGGGCCAATCGTATCCTAAGATTTTTTTCAGATACGAACAAAATGTACGTGTGGTCTGGACCTGTCGTATATTTTACGAGCAGTCGGTCCGCCGTTATCCAGATGGATTTCCATCACTAATCACTTATATTTCGTTATTTAGAAAATATTCTGAGTTTAAAAAGAATTAAATGCAACGACACAAATTTGTTAAATTAAAAGAAAGCGGCTTCAACCCCCCCCCCGCGCCCCACTCGACCACCGTGCGCCCCCGCGCGTGGTGTGGCACACGCCCCCCCACCCCGTGCCAACAGTGGGCACGGGGTCCCCCCGCGCCAGTGTCGGCATGCCCCCCCCCACGCCGCGCGACTGTCGAGCAGACACACACACACACACACACACACACACACACACAGCACCGCAGAGAGAGGGGAGAACAAAGCGAAACCAGCTTATTCATTCGTTTCATGTCATTTTTTATTTAAGCTGCCTGTTGACTGCGGGCGCACTGTCATCTGAGTGTGGATCATCGCGCGTCTTGCAGTAAGTCTGCTCCATCTCGCAGACTGTCCACCTGTCGTGCTGCGGCGAGACGTTTGTTTGAAGCCATTTTCAGATCAAACCATTTATTCTTGATTTCTGATACTGTACGACCCACGGGACACACAGCATGCACTACAATATTAATATGAAGTTAACTGTAGTTTAGAGACATTTTAAAATGCTTCTGTTGAAAAACACATCCGACACTTGCGGGGGGTGGGGGGGTAGCGGTGCGCTACAGCTCTTCTGAATAAGTGAAACTATAATGTAACACAGTACACTGAAATTAGAGATATTTGACCATCCGACACTTGCGGGGGGCAGCGGTGCGCCACAGCTCTTCTGAATAAGTGAAACTACACAGTTGTTTACAAACTTTACACTAACATTAAAGATATTTGACCATCCGACACCTGCAGGGGGGGGGGTCGCCACAGCGCGACTGAGAGCAGATCTCCGAACGCGTGAAGTTCCTCATTTTACTTCATGTGTTTGAAATGAATGGACACTTCCTGCTGTCAGAAGGCAGGAAGCGTGGCCTTATATGGTGTTATGAGGTGTGGAAATTATGTAAATTACCCTCACGCGAGCACGCGCAGGTGAGTAGAACAGGTGGAATTCATCAACTTTAAGCAGCCCGTTTACACGCTTTTCCTGTGGATAGAAGACTTTGTTGGTTCTGACGTGGCATGTTCGTACGAACGCTTCGTACGAACAAAAGTAGGAGGAATTTAGGATTAGAATAAGAACATTTTCGTGCATGAGGGCCATGTCTTGTTTGTCTCTATGTGTCCCTGTGATGGACTGGATATCTGTCCAGGGTGTCCCCCACCTCTTGCACAGTGACTGCTGGACATGGGTACCAGTGATCCCCGTGACCTGAAAAGGAAGTAAAAATGAATGGATGAAATATGGAGCTTGATTCAAGATGCAGCCAGGGATGCAAAGTCATAGTGTAATTGTGTTGAATACTGTTCATAATTGTTCTCAATTACTAGCCATTTCTGGACTTTCATCCATCCATCCATCCATCCATTATCTCAGGCCATCACTGTGCGAGAGGTGGGACACCTCACCTAGGGACAATTTAGAGTTACCAATCAGACTAACATGCATGTTTTTGGTCTGTGGGAGGGAGGAAACCGGAGTACCCAGAGAAAACCCACGTAGCATGGAGAAAACATGCAGACTCCACCCAGAAAGGTCCCGGGTTGGGATTTGAACCAGGATAACTTGCTTGCTGAGAGGCAGCAGCTCTAGCAGTTGTGCCACCGTGCTGACCATTTCAGGACATTGTTTATGTTCATTAGTGACAGAATCAGTGAAATGTTCAAGTTCAAGGTTCTTTATGCTTATGTTATGCTTATGTTCATTAAATGTTTAGTGTTTTAGTGTTGGTGTAAATTTTCATACTTTTATACTACTATGCAAAAACTCAGGACAGTGTTACACTTTTACTATTTTATGTTTATGTTTATTAAATGTTTCAGTGTTTTAGTGTTTAAAATGGTTACTGTTGCACCGAGGGACTGAGAGAAACGCAATTTCAATCCTGTGTATGTCCTGTACATATTGCAGTTCTGACAATAAAGTTGACTTTGACTTGACTTTGACTTTATTGTCATTCGCATCACATGTGGTACATGAGGTGGAAATAAATTGTGTGCACAGGGTCCCAGTTACATGCAGCAATAGCAAAAAATATAAATTGTAAAATAAACAGTACTAAGGATCTAAGACATTAAGAAATACGCTAAACATTAATAACGCAAAACAATACGTCGAACACAACTACAGCAGCACGGACATGAGTCTGTGTGAGTAGATGAGTACAAATGAATACAGTAGCATGACATCAGCAGCATGAAATCAGCAGCATGGATAGTCTGCAGCAAATAACAGTCAAAGTGGCATTGCAGTGATATTTTTTCACAGTGATTGTCCTTAGATACCCTGATGCATGCTCAATAATCCAGGTAGAAAAATCCAAAAAAGCTAAGTCTGGTCCTCTGGACATTCAAAAAACAAAACAAAACAAAGCAAAAAAACTGTAGAAACGTTTCGTCTTTCGTCCGAAAGACTTCCTCAGTCTGAGAAGCTGAGTTCAGCTCAGTCTTATAAATAGCACCCTCCCACAGTGGATCAACCAGTTGGCTGATGACAGCCGAAACCAGCTGCTCACATGATCAAGGAGGACCATCAGCCTGACGATGGATCGTTAACACCCTGATGGTTGTTTGCTATTCACAGAGGGCTGAGTGATACTAGCAATAACAGCATTGTAAGTGGGGGACAGTTGAACCCGGAGGCCTCCACCTCTGTTTAATGATGGACGGTTTCTTTTCACAAAGATGGCCTCCTTTACTCCTCTCTCAAACCATTGTTCCTCTCTATCAAGGATGTGAACATCTTCATCCCTGAAAGAGTGACCGCTGGCCTGGAGATGAGTGTAGACTGCAGAGTCCTGACCTGATGATGTTGATCTTCTGTGCTGGGCCATCCTTTTGGCCAGTGGCTGTTTAGTTTCCCCGATGTAAGACTGATCACAGCCCTCCTGACACTGAACAGCACATACATCCTTGATCATGTGAGCAGCTGGTTTCGGCTGTCATCAGCCAACTGGTTGATCCACTGTGGGAGGATGCTATTTATAAGACTTGATTGATTGATTGATTGATGTTTATTCATTCATTTTAAAAGAACAATACAAGACAGTTTCATCAGATACAAGAATACAAGTAGGATAAAATGAAGGGAGCAGAAAGAAGATGAAATCTTATTATATCTGCCCCTTATTTCACAGTTTGTTCAACCAATGATAACCTTCAAGCAACATCACAGAATGAATAATTCTACTTATTTTTCTAACTGTAATACACAAACTACATCACAAAATGAATAATTCTACTTAATTTTCCTAACTGTAATACATAAACTAGATCACAAAATGAATAATTCTACTTAATTTTTCTAACTGTAATACACAAACTACATCACCCATAATTCTACTTAATTTTTCTAACTGTGATACACAAACTACATCACAAAATGAATAATTCTACTTAATTTTTCTAACTAATACACAAACTACATCACACTTTTTTTTTCCTACCTAATTTTCCTAACTGTAATACACAAACTAGATCCTAATTTTCCTAACTGTAATACACAAACTAGATCATAAAATGAATAATTCTACTTAATTTTTCTAACTGTAATACACAAACTAAAAGATGGCACAACATCAAGATGTTCACAAAATGAATAATTCTACTTAATTTTCCTAACTGTAATACACAAAATACATCACAAAAATGAATAATTCTACTTAATTTTTTCTAACTGTAATACACAACCTGCTTCACAAAATGAATAACTCTACTTAATTTTTCTAACTGTAATACACAAACGCACTAAGCTACATCATAAGTACAACATAAGTGTAATACACAAACACGCAAAGTTACATCATATATAGTTTTTGAGCAAAGACTGAGCTGAACACAGCTTCTCAGACTGAGGAAGTCTTTCGGACGAAAGACGAAACGTTTCTACAGTTTTTTTTTGCTTTGTTTTGTTTTGTTTTTTGAATGTCCAGAGGACCAGACTTAGCTTTTTTTGGGATTGTCCTTAGATATTCATGAGTCTAACAGCCTCAGGGTAGAAGCTGTTCCTCAGTCTAGTGGTTCTACACTTAATGCTCTGCAACCTGCTGTCTGAGAGGAGCGGGGCAAAAAGTGTGTGCGCTAGGTAAGTGGGGTCCTTCAGGATGCAGGTGGTCCTCTTCCTGCATCTGGAGGTGTAGAAGTCTGTGATGGTGGGGAGACTGACTCCAACATCTTCTGTGCAGCCTTCACCACTCTCTGCAAAGCTTTTCTTTCTGCAGCTGTGCAGCCTCCATGTCACATGTTGATGCTGGAGCACAGGATGCTCTCCACTGCACACCTGTAGAAGGAGGTGAGGACTGAGCTTCCCAGACCAGCTCGTCTCAGCCGCCTGAGGAAGTAGAGTCTCTGATGATCTTTCTTGATCAGGCTGGTGGTGTTGTTGCTCCAGCTGAGGTTATCATTCAGGTGCACACCCAAGTACTTGTAGCTGGAGACCACTTCCACTGCAAATCCTCCCATATTCGGTGGGGGGAAGGGGTAGGTGAGCCAGACACATCAAACCTGGTCAATGTGGCACCATCACTGTAGTTTTTAGTGCATGACCTGATAACTGTGCACTGCTTTTGTAATGTTTCAGTGAACCCAGATTGGTACGCGACCTGGAACGAGAAAAGACTCCACAAGGTAAAGTTTTAACAGCGTTTATTATGTACAGGTGTATATTTACAAATGGTCTTTTGGAGCCAGTCGGTTGTACTCTTACAACATGCCCCCCTCAAGAGTTGCCTCTTGACAACCTGAGGTGCTTCTCGGGATGGGCCCTGAAGAAGGTGGTGATCAAGCTTGGGTCCAGGATGAATGACTGGGGTATCTATGATCTCTCTTCTGGTTCATAGCTCTCCCAGTCCACCAGGTACTGGAATCCACGTCTCCTCGGTCGCACGTCTAGGATGGTCCTCACAGAGAAGGCTGGATGGTTGTCCATGACCCGGGCGGGTGGGGGAAGGTCGGCCGTAGGGCACAAATGGCTCTTGGAAACGGGTTTGACCTGTGAGACGTGGAATGTAGGATGGATCCTCATGGAGCTGTGGAGAAAAAGTCTGTCTGCGGATGGATTAATGATCTTGGCGATGGGAAAGGGAACAATAAAATGAGGAGCAATTTTTCTAGTGGTGTCCTTCAGCTGAATGTCCTGAGTGGACAACCAAACCCTTTGACTCAGAACAAGCGTTCAATACAAAAGAAACTGGACTTTATTTGTAACAGAAAACGTTTCGCCCTTCATCCATCCATGTTTTTGTATTGAACGCTTGTTCTGATTTTATCATGTCCGGGATGACTGAGAATCTTCACCGACAAACCCTTTGACCCACCTGATAAGATGGTGCAGATGAGTGGTGGCGGTCAGCAAATCTCTTGTTTTGTGCTGCTGTGCGTTGAAGAGCAGCCTTGGCTTGGCGCCAGATACGTCTGCATCGCCGGAAGTGATGATGGACAGACGGGACCGAAATGTCAGTTTCCTGGATGGGAAACAGAGGGGGTGCATAGCCAAGAGATGCCTTGAAAGGTGACATAGCCTTGGCTTGGCGCCAGATACGTCTGCATCGCCGGAAGTGATGATGGACAGACGGGACCGAAATGTCAGTTTCCTGGATGGGAAACAGAGGGGGTGCATAGCCAAGAGATGCCTTGAAAGGTGACATACTGGTAGCTGAGGATTTGTGGGTGTTGTGAGCATATTCCACCCAGATGAGATGCTGGCTCCAGGCAAAGGGGTTGTTTTCTACTACAAACCTGAGAGTGGTTTCCAACTCCTGGTTGCATCTTTCTGCTTGACCGTTCGATTGAGGATGATATCCGAAGGTTAGGCTGGTAGATGCCCCTAATGTCTTACAAAAGCTGTGCCAGACTTTGGAGATGAACTGGGGGCCACGGTCCGAAACCACATCAGAAGGAATACTGTGGATCCTAAACACATGTAGGATTAGAAGTTGGGCAGTTTCCAACGCAGAGGGGAGCTTGGGTAGTGGGATGAAGTGAGCCGCTTTGGAAAATTGGTGATGGTGAGGATGGTGGTGTTCCCTTCTGAAGGGGGTGGACCTGTGACGAAGTCCATTGTAATGTGTGACCAGGGACGATTAGGTGTGGGCAGTGGTTGGAGGAGTCCTGCGGGTGGTTGGTTTCCAGACTTGTTCCAGGCACATGTAGGACAGGCTGCGACAAACTCCTTGATGTCCTGAGTCATAGTCAGCCATCAGAAGTGTTGCTGGGCTAGGGATAACATGTGGGCAGTACCAGGGTGACAAGAGAGTTTATTCCTGTGAAGCAGTCTAGCAGGGACGGCCGGCCAATGGGGGCGCTAGGGCGCTGCCCCACTGGAACTTCTGTAGCTATTCACCATTTTACATTAAAGGGGACCACAGATGCAAAATTCACCTTTTTATGTTTTTTTAACTCTACTTTGGGTATTTACTTCTAAAAAAAACAGTCCTAGGGCCAAAGAAATGCACCCAGTGGTATATTTACTCTAAGTAGATTTATTTTTCAGGGATATAAATGTCTCGTTTTCAAATCCTGCGGTTTGTGACATCACTAGCCGTAGGACAACCCACCCAAACCTGAGTCCAGCCCCTCACCTAGCAACCCCTGGTTAGGCTCAACCCACTTCAGTATAAAAGACGTGACGGTTGTTTTTCCTGATTTCATCTCATCTTTTGTTTAAATGTTCTTAATTTCATGTGTACAGCACTTTGTTGCAGCTGTGGTTGTTTTAAATGGCTTTATAAATAAAGTATAATTGTTATTTTTACGTTTTATTTCAATTTTTAGCGTATTAGCGATCGCTCCCAACGCGCAGCCGGCAGACATAAAATGAGCAGACCACCGGCGAAGGGACCATCTGCGGGCGGGATCTGCTGGGAACTGCTGGCTTTTGAGGACCGTGGGTCCATTCAGAGGTTGCCTCATTCGGATAAATTAACTGGAAACACACGGTGAACTTTGTGTATGTGTCTGGATTGGAGCAACGGTCGCTCCCAAAGCATTGCATGCAACGAGCGGAGCTAAGTGGGCGGTGTGCCGGAGGAGTAAGAGCTATCATTACCCTCGGATTCGGGTGGGCTAATGCTAAAAGGAGCAGCTAATGGCGGCGCGCGCAGACGGCTTTCGGTAAGTTATCTTAAGCTAGCACTAACAGTAAGTCAAATGAGTAATAAAAAAAGAGCTAATTTTAAAACAACAACAGATTAGAGATACTGGCTGTTACAGAGGGCGGAGTTAATGTAAACAGATTTTTGAAGGGCGTGGCCTTCAGAGCTCATTATCATAAACCGGTCGTTTAGAACGGAAGTCAGAAAATGCATAACTAGAAAGGGGATATTTTATTATCTAAGAATTATTTTGTGCATTAAATTGAATGAACATGGTCTGGATAGCCCACAGACATACCATAATTTTTTTTTAAAACCAATATGTGGTCTCCTTTAAAGAGGAACTAAACCTAAATTTAACATTTTTTAGCTGATAAACTCCCTAGAATGTGTTCAAAAGGTTTCATAGCACTATGTCTGCGTTAATTTTTATGTAATTGTTCGCATTTGTTTAAATCGGCAATATTTGGTCTAAAAACGTGTTTACGGTAGCCCTATAGGTTGAACAGAGGAATTGCACCTTAATTTTCTTGTTGGTCTAGGTATCGCAACAGTGACGTGTTTTTGCAAGCTTTCGTCACAAACGTGGTTCAAGCAGAGCCAATCCCCTGCGGAGATGAGACGGTCCTCACTACAGTTCATACCTTATATGGAAGTGATACATTTCACTCCTGAAAAGCTCTGCAACAAAGCATATTATAGTTTTTGGAATGGCACTACAGTAGTTATTTGTGTATTCTAACTTATGTATTTTAAGAATATTTTGCACTTCATCGAAACTATCTGGTTGTATTTGTTTTAATAGTGTGCAATAGAGGAGCAATGCATGATTGCCGAGTTGGGTCAGTGGTGTAAGAGCTGGGGTGGGATCTGGGAGACCTGGGTTCGATCCCCGGTCACGGAAAACTTTGTGGTATTATTTTCATTTTTTTTAAGCCTTTTCTTTTGGATAGGTCGGGTGGAGTAGATAAATACATCTACATGTTTATTCTTTGTTGTTGCTTGGTTTTTGTTGTTGGCTAGAGTTTTAGTTTGTTTTAGGTTGTTGCTGGAGGAGGCGTGAACGTAGCACAACCCCCCACCTCCTCCCCTCCTTGTCTCTCGACACGCCCATTTTGAGGGAGATTTTGAATCTGCTTCGGGGTTACCATTTCACAGTGTGTTGAGGCCCACTTTAAAGACTTAAAAAAGTTAAAATAAAATAAAAATATTTCAAAATATATGTCTATAAGTTTTTAGTTGTGTAGGATAAATATTTTATAGGTAATAATGAGTTATATTGTTTGTTTCCAAAAAGTTTTCTGATTGGTGACGTATTTCCGGTCCTGGGGGCGCATGAATCTTATTCATAGACTCTCGTTAAAAATGGCGCATACGCAGTTCTTTCACGACGTTACAATAATAATAATAATAATACATTTTATTTGTAGGCGCCTTCCTTGTCACTCAAGGTCACCTTACATTGTCAATCATAAAAAATAAAATAAAAATAAACCAGACACAATATTATAAACACAGTTAAAACAAGTAAAATGAATAAAAAAAATAATAAAAAAATAAGACAATGCAGTTGTTATCATAGTGCATAGGCTACTTTAAACAGGTGAATTTTGATTGTCTTTGTTCAGACAAAACAGGCAGCTACTGAATCAACAGTCAAATTTACCAAGCGAACAGCTCATAGATAACAAAGGCAAAGTCTTCAGATGATAAAATTGCTAAAAAATACAAAAAAAATATTAAAAAAACGAGAAAGTAGTCAAGGAGCAGCGGCTGCAAGACGCGCCACCGTTCACTCACAAGGACACACCTGCGACTAAGATAATAGGAAGATGCTGGGTGCAAATATCTGCGCCCTGGGCATATCCAGAGTGAGCTGTACCTACCGATGATGTGCTTCCGCTCTTTTTTTTGGTCTGGAAAATTAGAGATGCAATGACTCAAGCAGGCTGGCTGCAGGTAGGTTCCCTTATCAGTCAGTACACTTAGTGGGCGGCCGTGGTGTAGTGGTAATGGCAGTCGACCCCTGATCGGAAGGTTGGAGGTTCGAATCCCGCATCCGCCCACCATGTGTCGTTGTGTCCCTGGGCAAGACACTTAACCCCGAGTTGCTCCCGGTAGGTCTGGATGGCGCCTTGCAAGGCAGGCTACCACTACCGGTGTATGAATGTCTGAATGAATGGGTGGATGGCTGGTATTGTAAAGCGCTTTGGGGCTCCTCACAGGGGGCTGGAAAGCGCTGTATAAATAAGCTCCATTTACCATTTAGTGCAGCATATGACTATGGGAATTGCTCCCCCGCGCGGTTTACTTGAAGTAATACTTCTTCTTTCAGCTTTTCCCTTTTCAGGGGTCGCCACAGTGAGTCATCCTCCTCCACCTCACTCTGTCCTCTGCATCCTCTGTCCTCACTCCAACTACCTCCATGTCCATCTCTAACTGCATCCATATATCTCCTCTTTGGTCTCCCTCTTTGTCTTTTTCCTGGCAGCTGCATTTCTAACATCCTTCTACCAATATACCCACTGTCCCTCCTCTGGACATGTCCAAACCATCTCAGTCTGGCCTCCCTAACTTTATCTCCCAGTTGTTCAACATGCGCTGTACCTCTGATTATCTCATTCCTGATCTTATCCATCCTTGTCACTCCTAAGGAGAACCTCAACAGCATCTTCATTTCTGCCACTTCCAGTTCTTTCTCCTGTCTTTTTGTCAATGACACGTCTCCAGACCATACAATATAGCTGGTCTCACCACTGTCTTGTAAACTTTTCCTTTGACCTTTGCTGACACCTTTTTGTCACAAATCACTCCTGAAACTTTTCTCCATCCACTCCATCCTGCCTGGACTCTCTTTTTCACTTCTTTCCCACATTCCCCATTTTCCTGGACAGTGGACCCCAAGTACTTGAAGTCCTGCACCTTTGTGACCTCTGCTCCTTGTAGCCTCACTGTTCCACTGGCCTCCCTCTCATTCATGGGCAGCACGGTGGCACAACTGGTAGAGCTGCTGCCTCTCAGCGAGAAGGTTGCCGGTTCAAATCCCGGTCCGGGGCCTTTCTGGGTGGAGTTTGCATGTTCTCCCCGTGCATGCGTGGGTTTCCTCCGGGTACTCCGGTTTCCTCCCACAGACCAAAAAACATGCTTGTTAGGCTGATTGGTGACTCTAAATTGACCCTAGGTGTGAGTGTGAGAGTGGATGGTTGTTTGGTGTGAGTGAGACAGGTCCCTCTTGTAAATGAGTCCCCGTGACTCAACGAGGCTAGCCTGTATAAATAAAGGTTGAATGAAATTCACACACATGTATGTCTTACCATGGCTGACTTTCATTCCTCTTCTTTCAAGTGCATACCTCCACCTCTCCAAGTTCTCTTCCACCTGTTCCCTGTTCTCACCACAGATCACAATGTCATCTGCAAACATCATAGTCCATGGGGATTCCTGCCTGACCTCATCTGTTAGTCGGTCCATCACCAGAGCAAACAAGAAGGGGCTCAGAGCCGATCCTTGATGCAATCCCACCTCCACCTTGAAGCTATCTGTCACTCCTACAGCACATCTCACCACTGTCCTGCTGTCCTCATACATGTCCTGTACCAGTCTAACATACTTTTCTGCCACTCCAGATTTCCTCATGCAATACCACACCTCCTCTCTTGGCACCCTGTCATATGCTTTTTCTAAATCCAC
>JBBPBX010025680.1:0-19098 GCA_038048925.1 Garcialebias charrua
GGCGGCGACCCCAAACAGGGGAACAAAAACTGACTCAGAGCTATGTACAGACAGGTTTCAAAAGTCAGTAACAACACAACAAACTCAGTCCCAGATCCCTGAGACTGAAGGCAACACTCACACATCCTGCACAGAGGCAGGTGGAGTGGCAGAACACCACATGAAAAACTTTACCCCGCTAATCCATAACTCCCAGGACTGAATTAGTCATGGAGGGACCTGACATGTCACGCAGGTAATATCTTATGAACGTGCAGGGCGTGGCCCACGAGGCCGCCAAACAGATATCGCTTACTGTCATCCCGCCATGTAAAGCTGCAGAGGACGCCAACGCCCGTGTAGAATGAGCACGTAGCGTCTGAGGAGGTTCTGCTCCACACACTCTGTAAGCTTCTGAGATGGCTTCACACAGCCAGTGTGAGAGCCGCTGGGATGACAGAGCTCGCCCCACAGAGCTGTCCCTGTAGTGGATGAACAAACTCTGGGACTGGCGTAGACTGTCCGTTCGTGTCACATAGCACTGTAGCGCGCGGACAGGGCACAACAAATGTTGTTTGCAAAGGTGGGCGGATGAACGCTAGGGAGCGCTAAAGCGCTATTCCGCTTACAGTGGACCTAAACTTTTTGTCAGCGTTTTTGTGAATTGACTAACTTTTATAATTCATAAGCGGATTTGTGCTATTTTTATTTAAAATGCAGTACCGCTAATAACTAATTATCTATCAGTAAAAACCAATAAACTTATTTACAAGCTCTTATGCTGCTTGTTTTATATTTTTCCCCACCGTAAACAGCAGAAAGGAGGAAGGGTGTGAGGGTGAGGGGGGCAGAGCTGAGAACAGACTCGGCTCTACCATGTAGGTAAATGCCTGGGGGTCCCATTTCAGCAGTGGCCCCGGCCCCGCCTCGCCCCGTGCAGTCACCTACATCACTAACATTGATCCTGCTTGTTAATGTACATTTAACATAAAAATAATTATAGTTACGATGAAAACGATCATTAAATACGCAATAAAAAAAACGGTCGATTTCTTTATCCCCCTACTAAAAATGGACTATTCCATGTTGATGACAACTTCCGGGTCAGTCGTGAACTCGAGGGCTAGTTCTGTGGCTAGCTGGTTGTGCTGGGTACTTGGATAAATCCGCAGACAACCCCGATGTTTCAAGCCAAATTAACGTGGCCGGATGATTTTATTGTGTCTTCTGTGTACACCACGCGACGGTGAGTCGTTAGTTTATGTATTTGGGTTGCTTTTTATGTATAAATGCGGTGGCGAGACGCCCGTGTATTTGAGATTTAAAAGTGGTGTGTTAGGGATTAAAGATCATTCTCTTTTTTGTTAATTTCGTGGCCGAATAGAATATATCTACGTAAAGTATTAAATAAATCCTTTGATTTTTGTAATTTCATCCTCTTAGGATCATTTTAGTTACTTTTCATTAAATCTGTTGACTGCCTATAGAAATTTTGATAACAGTTTAGTCCTGTGTATAAAGTAATGCTATTTTTTGTTTTGTTTATGACCTTGTTTAGGTCAGGGTTTTTTTCACCCCCTGTTCCCACCCAGGATGGCATTGGCAAGCTACCGGACCACCACAGCTGTGCGGTAGGACTTAAATTGCACCAAACTATTTGTTTTTTTCTGGACATATTACCCTGGATCATGAACTACAAACTACCAGATTATTGATTGATGGACCTTTAATCATCCGGGATTCAAGAACCGATTTAAAATAGAAAAAAAAGAACTCTTGGGTGTAATCAGGGTCTGTTTTGTTGTGTGTATTTTTTGTCTATTGGTTATAGTCAAAGAAAATGATTATTTTTACAAACAATATTATTATAAATACCTTCCTGTCTATTGGTTATACTCAAAGAAAATGATTATTATTACAAACAATATTATTATAAATACCTTCCTAAGTCTATAGTACAATACAAACAACTTAAAACTTGCTTCTTGTCTGATGGTGTTTTATTTTAGAATTAGCGGTTTAGAATTAGCTTCCCCTAATTTTCATAAGACATTAGTGCTTTTGAAATTGTGGACCTAAATAAATTAATTAGTGCTTTAGAAATAGTGGAACTAATTTTTGGGTTAGTGCTGCCCAGCACTTGTATATATATATATATATATATATATATATATATATATATATATATATATATATATATATAGTATATATATATATATATATATATATGTATATATATATAATATATATATTATGGGCGGCCGTGGTGTAGTGGTAATGGCAGTCGTCCCCCGATCGGAAGGCTGGAGGTTCGAATCCCGGTTACTCACACCATGTGTCGTTGTGTCCCTGGGCAAGACACTTAACCCCGAGTTGCTCCCGGTAGGACTGGAAGGCGCCTTGCATGGCAGTCGCCGCTACCGGTGTATGAATGTGTGTATGAATGGGTGGATGGTTGGTATTGTAAAGCGCTTTGGGGTCCCTCACAGGGGGCTGGAAAGCGCTATATAAATAAGCTCCATTTACCATTTACCATATATATATATATATATATATATATATATATATATATATATATATATATATATATATATATATATATATATATATATATATGTGTGATTGTATTGGTCACTTTTATCTGAAGGCGGGATTGTACAGGTGATCCCCGACTTACGAACGAGTTCCATTTCTACACCCATTCGTATAGCCGAAACGCCGTAAGTCGAGGACTACCTGTATTGGCCACTTTTATCTGAAGGCGGGATTGTACAGGTGATCCCCGACTTACGAACGAGTTCCATTTCTACACCCGTTCGTATAGCCGAAACGCCGTAAGTCGAGGACTACCTGTATTGGCCACTTTTATCTGAAGGTGGGATTGTATTGGTCACTTTTATCTGAAGGCGGGATTGTACAGGTGATCCCCGACTTACGAACGAGTTCCATTTCTACACCCGTTCGTATAGCCGAAACGCCGTAAGTCGAGGACTACCTGTATTGGCCACTTTTATCTGAAGGTGGGATTGTATTGGTCACTTTTATCTGAAGGCGGGATTGTACAGGTGATCCCCGACTTACGAACGAGTTCCATTTCTACACCCGTTCGTATAGCCGAAACGCCGTAAGTCGAGGACTACCTGTATTGGCCACTTTTATCTGAAGGTGGGATTGTATTGGTCACTTTTATCTGAAGGCGGGATTGTACAGGTGATCCCCGACTTACGAACGAGTTCCATTTCTACACACGTTCGTATAGCCGAAACGTTGTAAGTCGAGGCCACCATAAGTCGAGGGATACTGTGTATATATATATATATATATATATATATATATATATATATATATATATATATATATATATATATATATATATATATATATACAACATCTCCTTTCTACATTTGTCACAACACATGTGAATCTGCCAGTCAGCCAAAATGTTGCAGAAGGTGTAGCCAAGACATTTGTGCTCAGTAAGTCATGATACCTTAGTATTATTTATTGATTTAATTGCTTGTGGTATGAAAGAAAATTTTGTTCTGTTTCTTGAGAATAAAGGAAGGCCGTACCTTCGCCCTGAAGGAAGCAGCTCAAATGAAATTATATGTTGTAATGTACATATATATATATATATATATATATATTATATATATATATATATATATATATATATATATATATATATATACAACATCTCCTTTCTACATTTGTCACAACACATGTGAATCTGCCAGTCAGCCAAAATGTTGCAGAAGGTGCAGCCATTAGCCAATTACATTGGAATGTTTGCCATTCATTCGCAAACAATGGACCCAAGCCCACAAGGCATTTTCAAACTGTTAAGAACACCCATCATCCCCCTTCATTTACATTCAGAAGAAAACTCTGCAGCTTGATCAGTATCTCAAGGGATGAGCCAATTGGCTACATCTGGTAAATATTGTACTAATTAAAAAATCCTGGTAGTCCCAGTGTTAAGATGTAGTTGAAACGGTTAAAAAAACAAAGACCAACGTGCTTGTCTGGGAGTTAACCGCTTCGCATCCCTGAGGTACGTGAGATTCTTGTGATCGGTCCATATTAGAAAAGGGGCTACCGTGCCTTCCAACCAGTGACGCCACTCTTCTAATGCCAACTTGACGGCCAGTAGCTCCCGATTTCCCACATCATAGTTCTTTTCAGCAGGGGATAAACGTTTAGAGAAAAACGCACATGGGTGTACCTTATTGTCCGTTGGAGACCTTTGGGAGAGTACAGCTCCAACTCCTGAATCCGAGGCATCCACTTCCAGGATGAATTGGCGCTTGGGATCTGGGTGACACAAAACTGGTGCTGAGGAAAACAATGATTTGAGCTTGTTAAATGCGGCATTGGCCTCAGGGTTCCACTTGAAAACTATGTTAGTGGATGTTAGTTGGGAGAGAGGAGAAGCAATTCGGCTGTAGTCTTTTATGAACCTTCTATAAAAGTTGGCAAACCCAAGGAAACGCTGGAGCTGTTTCCTGGAGTCGGGAACTGGCCAGTTTACCACAGCCTCAATCTTAGCTGGGTCAGTTCTGTAACAACCCCCTTCAAATATGAAGCCCAGGAAAGATACAGAGGTGACGTGGAACTCACACTTCTCCCCTTTAACAAACAGTTGGTTCTCATGTAGTCTCTGTAACACAGTCCTAACCCTCTGAACGTGCTCCTTTAAATCCCTGGAGTAGATGAGAATGTCATCTAAGTACACAAAAACAAAATCACCAATGAAGTCCCGGAGCACGTCATTCACCAGGGCTTGAAAGACAGCAGGGGCGTTGGTTAACCCAAATGGCATGACTAGATACTCAAAATGTCCAAGCGGGGTCTTAAAAGCGGTCTTCCATTCGTCTCCCTCCTTTATACGAACCAGATGGTATGCATTCCTGAGGTCTAGTTTCGTAAAGATAGTGGCAGATTGTAGTTGTTCATGGATGGAGTCAATGAGGGGGAGTGGATATTTATTTTTAACTGTGATACTATTAAGGCCCCGATAATCGATGCAGGGACGAAGAGTACCGTCTTTCTTGGAGACGAAAAAGAATCCCGCCCCCACAGGAGAAGTGGAGGGGCAAATAATGCCTGAAGCTAATGACTCTTCAATATATTTTCTCATCGACTCTCGTTCAGGACCCGACAGATTGTACAATCGACTGGCAGGCAAGGGTGACCCAGGAAGGAGGTCAATTGCACAATCGTAAGGTCGGTGAGGAGGAAGAGAAAGAGCCCGCTGTTTGTCAAACACCGGGGCCAGGTCGTGGTAAACAGGGGGAACCATGGAAATGTCAGTTGCCTCTTTAGGTGTACTTTCAGGAGGAGATTGAGTGGTGATGGCAGAGCGTAGACAGTGTTTTAAACAATTATCGCTCCATCCTTCAATTCTTCTCCATTTCCAATTTATGTGTGGGTTATGTTCTTGAAGCCATGGATAACCCAAGATCAATTGGGTGCGGGGAGACTCGAATACAAAAAAATCTGTCATCTCATGATGATTTCCTGATGTTATCAGGTGCAGTTTAACAGTTTTACTGCAGATACGGGCTAAGGTCTCACCAGTAACTCCAGTGATAGAAATTGAAGGAATTTCAAGAGTGGGCAGTGAAAAGTTTCTGACTAGATCCAAACTTATTAAATTTTGTTCTGCACCAGAGTCAAGAAGAGCAGACACAGAATGACGATCCTGATTTATTTGGATGATGGTAGGGAGCATACAAAGGCGAAGCGACAATCTTTTTGTTTGATTCTGTTCGTTTGTAGCATTGGCAAAATATCTCATAAATTAATAGTTTAGCCAGTTGAAGCAGCACCTGAGCTTCTTCTGCTGAAGGTTTCTTCCTGTTATGAGGGAGTTTTTCCTTTCCACTGTTGCCTTGTGTTTGTTCAGGATGGGAGACTGCGATGAAATGAAGACTCACTGCAATCTACTGACCACCATACCTTACCTTAGATAAATAATGTTACTAAGTGAATTTATATGTATGTGAATGTTTCTGTTCAGTGCCCTGAGACGACTTCTGTTGTGACTTGGCATTATTTAAATAAACTGAATAGAATAAAACTATCTGAAAGTAATCATTGGATGTACATCTAAAATTGAATAACTTTTAGAGTCAACCTCGTTTAAAATGTCCGTCATAGTTAGGTGATATGCTGGTGAAGATTCTCAGTCGTCCAGGACATGATGAAATCAAAAAAGGCGTTCAATACGGGATCAACTGGACTTTATTTGTTGCAGAAAACGTTTCGACTTCTGTCCAGAAGTCTTTTTCAATTCTGATTCTGATTCTCAAATAAAGTCCAGTTGATCCCGTATTGAACGCCTTTTTTGATAGTTAGGTGACTTAGGTGACCCTCCCTGGGCTGCCACCTTACCGTGGTGGAGGGGTTTGAGTGTCTCAATGATCCTAGGAGCTATGCTGTCAGGGGCTTCATGCCCCTAGAAGGGTCACCCAAGGCAGACAGGTCCTAGGTGAGGGATCTGACAAAGCGCAGCCCAAAAACCCCTATGATGAGTACAATTAATGGACTAAGTTTTCCCTCGCCCGGACGCGGGTCACCGGGGCCCCACTCTGGAGCCAGGCCCGGAGGTGGGGCACGCTGGCGAGCGCCTGGTGGCCGGGCTTTTACCCATGGAGCTCGGCCGGGCACAGCCCGAAGAGGAGACGTGGGTCCCCCTTCCCATGGGCTCACCACCTGTGGGAGGGGCCAAAGGGGTCGGGTGCAATGTGAGATGGGTGGCGGCCGAGGGCGGGGACCCTGGCGGTCTGATCCTCGGCTACAGAAGCTGGCCATTGGGACATGGAATGTCACCTCTCTGGTGGGGAAGGAGCCTGAGCTAGTGTGTGAGGTTGAGAGGTTCCGACTAGAAATAGTCGGACTCACCTCAACGCATGGCTCTGGCTCTGGAACCAGTTTCCTTGAGAGGGGTTGGACACTCTTCCACTCTGGAGTTGCCCCTGGTGAGAGGCGCCGAGCAGGAGTGGGCATACTGGTTGCCCCCCATCTTGGTGCCTGTACGTTGGGGTTCACCCCGGTGAACGAGAGGGTAGCCTCCCTTCGCCTACGTGTGGGGGGACGGGCTCTGACTGTTGTTTGTGCCTATGCACCAAACGGCAGCTCAGACTACCCACCCTTTTTGGAGTCCTTGGAGGGGGTATTGGAGAGTGCGCCTCCTGGGGACTCCCTTGTTCTACTGGGGGACTTCAACGCTCACGTGGGCAATGACAGTGAGACCTGGAGGGGTGTGGTTGGGAGGAACGGCCCCCCTGATCTGAACCAGAGTGGTGTTCTGTTATTGGACTTCTGTGCTCGTCATGGATTGTCCATAACGAACACCATGTTTAAGCATAAGGGTGTCCATATGTGCTCTTGGCACCAGGACACCCTAGGTCGCAGTTCGATGATCGACTTTGTTGTCGTCTCATCTGATCTGCGGCCGCATGTCTTGGACACTCGGGTGAGGAGAGGGGCGGAGCTGTCTACTGACCACTACCTGGTGGTGAGTTGGCTCCGATGGTGGGGGAGGATGCCGGTCAGACCTGGCAGACCCAAACGTATCGTGAGGGTCTGCTGGGAACGTCTGGCAGAGTCTCCCGTAAGACGGAGCTTTAACTCCCACCTCCGGGAGAGCTTTGAACACGTTCCGAGGGAGGCGGGGGACATGGAGTCCGAGTGGGCCGTGTTCCGCGCCTCTATTGTCGAGGCAGCTTATCGGAGCTGTGGCCGCAAGGTTGTTGGTGCCTGTCGAGGTGGCAACCCTCGAACCCGGTGGTGGACACCGGCAGTGAGGGATGCTGTCAGGCTGAAGAAGGAGTCCTATTGGGCCTTTTTGGCTTGTGGGACCCCGGAAGCAGCTGATAGGTACCGGCAGTCCAAGCGGCATGCGGCTCGGGTGGTTGCTGAGGCAAAAACTCGGGCGTGGGAGGAGTTCGGAGAGGCCATGGAGAATGACTTCCGTACGGCTTCGAGGCGATTCTGGTCCACCATCCGGCGTCTCAGGGGGGGAAAGAGGTACGAGACCAACACCATTTATGGTGGAGGTGGCGTGCTGCTGACCTCAACTCGGGATGTTGTGAGTCGGTGGGCGGAATACTTCGAAGACCTCCTCAATCCTACTGGCACGTCTTCCACTGAGGAAGCAGAGCCTGGGGACTTTGGGTCGGGTTCTCCGATCTCTGGTGCTGAGGTCGCCGAGGTGGTTAAAAAGCTCCGCGGTGGCAAGGCTCCGGGGGTGGATGAGATTCGCCCGGAGTTCCTTAGGGCTCTGGATGTTGTAGGGTTGTGTTGGCTTACGCGACTCTGCAATATCGCGTGGACATCGGGGGCAGTTCCCTTGGATTGGCAGACTGGGGTGGTGGTTCCCCTATTTAAAAAGGGGGACCGTAGGGTGTGTTCCAACTATAGGGGGATCACACTCTTAAGCCTCCCTGGTAAGGTCTATTCAGGGGTTCTGGAGAGGAGGGTCCGTCGGATAGTCGAACCTCGGATTCAGGAGGAGCAGTGTGGTTTTCGTCCTGGTCGTGGAACACTGGACCAGCTCTACACCCTCAGCAGGGTCCTGGAGGGTGCGTGGGAGTTTGCCCAACCAGTTTACATGTGTTTTGTGGACTTGGAGAAGGCATTCGACCGCGTCCCTCGGGGGGTTCTGTGGGGGGTACTCCGGGAGTATGGGGTACCAGGCCCTTTGATAAGGGCTGTTAGGTCCCTGTACGACCGGTGTCAGAGCTTGGTCCGCATTGCCGGCAGTAAGTCAGGCTCGTTTCCGGTGAGAGTTGGACTCCGCCAAGGTTGCCCTTTGTCACCGATTCTGTTCATAACTTTTATGGACAGAATTTCTAGGCGCAGCCAAGGTGTTGAGAGGATCCGTTTTGGTGACCTTAGAATCGCTTCTCTGTTTTTTGCAGATGATGTGGTCCTATTGGCTTCATCAGCTCGTGATCTACAGCTTTCGCTGGAGCGGTTTGCAGCTGAATGCGATGCGGCCGGGATGAGGATCAGTTCCTCCAAATCCGAGGCCATGGTCTTGAGCCGGAAAAGGGTAGCATGCCCTCTCCGGGTCGGGGAGGAGGTCCTGCCCCAAGTGGAGGAGTTTAAGTATCTCGGGATCTTGTTCACGAATGAGGGAAAACTGGGGCGTGAGATCGATAGGCGGATAGGTGCAGCGTCCGCAGTGAAGCGGGCGCTGTACCGGTCTGTCGTGGTGAAGAGAGAGCTGAGTCAAAAGGCAAAGCTCTCAATTTACCGATCGATCTACGTTCCCACCCTCATCTATGGTCATGAGCTTTGGGTTATGACCGAAAGAACAAGATCTCGGATACAAGCGGCTGAAATGAGTTTTCTCCGCAGGGTGGCTGGACTCTCCCTTAGAGATAGGGTGAGAAGCTCAGTCATCCGGGAGGGACTCGGAGTAGAGCCGCTGCTTCTCCACATCGAGAGGAGCCAGTTGAGGTGGCTCGGGCATCTGGTTAGGATGCCTCCTGGACGCCTCCCTGGTGAGGTGTTCCGGGCATGTCCCACCGGGAGGAGACCCAGAGGAAGACCCAGGACACGCTGGAGGGACTATGTTTCTCGGCTGGCCTGGGAACGCCTTGGGATTCCCCCGGAGGAGCTGCTCCAAGTGGCTGGGGAGAGGGAAGTCTGGGCCTCCCTACTTAGGCTGCTACCCCCGCGACCCGACCCCGGATAAGCGGAAGAAGATGGATGGATGGATGGATGGATGGATAGGTGACTTTATCAAGCACAAAAAAAGCTTTAACTTTACAGATATTGAGCTCAAGTTTGGTGTGGTAGAAGCCTATCATCACCAACACACACCTTAAATGCAACATACTGCACCACATCTTTGCTTAAAACTTGATACGATATGAACATCTGCAACTCATTCACCTTTTAAGTCAATACAATTCAACCTTAGCAAATCCAAAATTGGATACCGTATTTTTCAGACTGTAAGGCACACTGAATTATAAGGCGCATTAAGTGAAAGAAAAACATTTTGACAGATTTTTGAGTGCCGTGTACCACATAAAATTGGTTTGAGGTCAGTAAGCACAACATACTTTGTAATTAATACATAAGGCGCACCAGATTATAAGGCTCACTCACTGTTGATTTTTGATAAAATTAAAGGATTTGAAG
The DNA here is from genome assembly GCA_038048925.1 of Garcialebias charrua. NCBI lineage: Eukaryota > Metazoa > Chordata > Actinopteri > Cyprinodontiformes > Rivulidae > Garcialebias > Garcialebias charrua. The sequence continues at coordinate 10,141 of JBBPBX010025680.1, forward strand.
TGTGCCTTATAGTCTGAAAACTACGGTTCGTCTTGGTCAATTTTATAAATATCGAGCTAAAATTTAGTGTGGTAGTAGCTGAGAGTCATCCCCAGCACATACTTCAAATGCCAACACATCTGAAAATATAGCTTGTGATTTTCTACGAGTTTATGCATAAAATTATTTGCAAGGTTTGCCCAAAACAGCTATACGGTAACTCAATCCCGTCTTTATCATAAACTGATCCCAGTGTTTAATTCAGATGAAGTTGTTTTCAGTTTAATTCAGTCGACTCCTCTCTCTTCTACTCGGAGCTCAGGCAGATAGTAAAGGTGCCCATCTGTGACGCACATCCCCCTCTGGGTCATGACCTAATGACACGGAGGGTCTAGTGGAGGGAGGAGACGTAGCTACCAGGTGAAGGTGGGAGGTGGTGATGGGGCACTTGCACCATGGCCCCGTGACACCACTCCAAATCAACCATCTGCCACTGCTGACCCCACCTTTTCTCCCTCCCCAGGATGACAGCGCAGGCTAGTCAAGCCTGAGCTGCAGGAGGGATACGGAAGGAGATTAGACTTATCCTGTTGACTGGCCTCCTGCATCAGAGAGGCAGAAATGGCAAAAACAGGAATTTTAAAGTTTCCTAACAGATCAACAAGTTGAACTCTTAGTGGAAGCTGACCATAAACAGGAAGTACAGTCAGCAGATGAGACCGTGCGTTACGGGTTCATTGAGATCATAAAGCAGGAACCAGTGTGAGCTCCTTCCTCTGTGCTCCAATTTATTTCCTGCAGCAACGCCATAACTACAATGGACTTAAAGACTTTGACTCGTTTGCGACCACATTAAATCTATAGGTTTTCTGAGCCGGTTCAGACACCGTGAGACCAAGCTGAGTGAAGCAGATGGACTGGGAGCCTGAGAGCTGCAGCTGTCCGACACCCCTCTTGCATCTCAAAGAGCTCCTAGAGCGAATGAGCTCCCTGGGGAAATCTGGTGGTCTGAACAGTGGGAGTGGTACTGAACTCTTGATGGTAACAGGGCTTGTAGAAATTGTGCTCCATTTGCACCTCCTGTCACATGAGGCACGGCGACCTCCTGAGAATAAAACCATGTTTATACAGGTGACTTACCAGGAAATCTTCCTCGCAGTAGACCTTTCCATTCACATTGTAGAACGCCTTCCCTCGCAGCCTCCTCCCTAAAAGAAGAGACCACAAATAAAACTTTGAGTGTGAATCTGGTTTAACGTATCAACTTTATATTCCTTCTGCAAATCTTTATTTGTCGATCAAACAAATTGGTGTGTTCTCAATAATCCAGGTGGAAAAATCTAACAAGGTTAAGTCAGGTCATCTGGACAGATTCTTCTTTTTTGAAACGTTTCGTTTTTTTAATCCAAAAATCTTTGTCAGTCTGAGACCCTACGGCAGACTCAGGGGTCGTTTACATGGCGTGTATTTTGAGTGAAACCGCACCTTTCTCTCTGCGGTTCTGCCGATCGTTTACACGACACCACTGGCCCCCCTCTTTGAATCCGAAGGTTTTTGAATCCACCTTCCAGAGCGGAGGTTTTTCGCTGACCCCCTGTTGATAACATAAACATCTCCCGCTGAGCTTTTGTTTGAACCACATGCGCGCAGCACGCACGCGCGGACAGACGGCATTTCTATCAACAATGGCGGCGGACACACACATCTTTTTGAACTACGACTGATTTAATATATTTTGAGTCTCATATTTAATTAATCTACACCTGAATGTAGCTGCATCTGTGTTGGAAGAGGCACAGTCTGATCCAGTTCTAATATCAGTGTTTATTGAACGAGGCAGGAGGATATTTCACACGTCACGCTGCACTATAACATACTAAATGTGCTAAATAATATCAGTTTAACAATAATAAACAATATTTATGTTAGCGTGGGAGATATATAAAGTTATCTGAGCTAAATGAAGCTGTCTGGACTCGTTACGTGATTTAAACGATGCGTAACATGTTGCGTGTTATTAAAGTTGAAAATGAAGACACCAGGTTTATTTTGTATTTATTTATTCAACACCACAAACTGTATGTCACACAAACACTGAGAAGTAAATTGAACACTATTAAAAACACGTTAACCAAACTGTAACTATGTTAATGAACTGGACTCTGCTCTGTTTTCATCCTGGATACTGGACCCACCTGAATCGGTCCGTTTGGTAGAAGGAGAGCTTCTCCACCTTGCAGGAAAAAAAATAAAAACTCAGTTGGTTGTTGTGTGATCGAAGTAAACACAAGCAAACATTTTTAACGTTGATTTACCTGCTGTAAATCAGCTGATTATCATGGACTAAAGTCCGACATCATCCTTGTCGACTCGGTTCTGGTCCACTCAGCGGCTGGTGTGGAGCGTGTTAGATGAAGCGGGTCCCGCTTGGCGTCAAATTTGCCGACTCTTATCCAAATTCCAGCTTTATAATAATAATAATAATAATAATAATCATTTTATTTAAAAGCGCCTTTCAGGACACCCAAGGACACTTAACAAACCAATACAGTGCAAACATTATCAGTGACAAATTGAAATATAAAAATACATGAAGATTATAAAATGCAAAATAATAAAAACACATTTAGTAAAGTTAATGATAAGCTAGTCTAAAGAGATGTGTTTTCAGGGCTGTCTTGAACAGAGAAAGGGAGGTGGTGTTGCGAAGGTCTGGCGGTAGGGCGTTCCAGAGGTGAGGGGCAGAGCAGGTGAAGGCCCTGCTCCCCATGGTGGAGAGGTGGGCAGAGGGTACATGGAGATGTAGTGAAGAGGAGGATCTGAGAGAGCGTGATGGGATGGAGATTTGCAGGAGGTCAGATAGATAAGGAGGGGCAAGATTGTGGATGGCTTTGAACGTGAGAAGTAGAATTTTGAAGATGATGCGTGATTTAACCGGGAGCCAGTGGAGCTGCTGCAGGACAGGAGTGATGTGGTTATAGTAGGAGGTTTGAGTGATGACACGGGCAGCTGAGTTCTGGACCATCTGTAACTTGTGGAGAGATTTGTTGGGGAGGCCGTAGAGAAGGGAGTTGCAGTAGTCAATACGGGAAGTCACAAGACTGTGCACCAGGATGGCTGTGGAGCGGGGTGTGAGAGAAGGACGGAGACGGTTAATATTACGGAGGTGGAAATAGGCAGACCGAGTAATATTGTTGATGTGTGAAGTGAAGGAGAGAGTGGTGTCGAGGATGACACCGAGGCTCTTGACCTGAGGGGAGGGGGATAGAAGAGAGTTGTTAAGGGGGACGAGAAGATGTTCTGATTTTGAAATAGAGTTTTTGGTACCAACAAGAATTATTTCTGTTTTGTTACTGTTTAGTTGAAGGAAATTGTTAGAAAACCAGTGATTTAGCTCAATGAGACAGTCGGTGAGGATGGAGGGTGGGTGGGTGGAGTTAGGTTTTGATGACAGGTAGAGCTGTGTGTCATCAGCATAACAGTGGAAATGGACGCCGTATTTGCGGAAGATGTGACCTAGAGGAAGGAGGTAAATGATGAAGAGGAGGGGTCCGAGGACAGAGCCTTGGGGGACACCCGTGGAGACAGGGGAAGACTGAGAGCGGAAGGATTTAAGCTGAATGAATTGAGTACGGTCAGAGAGATAGGAGGTGAACCAGTCTAACGGGGTACCTGAGATGCCAATGGAGGTTAGTCTGTTGAGGAGGATAGAATGACAGATGGTGTCGAAGGCAGAGCTTAGATCCAGAAGAATGAGGATGGACAGAAGACCAGAGTCAGCAGCAAGAAGGAGGTCGTTAGTAATTTTTACTAGGGCTGTTTCGGTGCTATGGTGGGGGCGAAATCCAGATTGAAACTCTTCATAAATGTTGTTGTTGGACAGGTGAGAGTGAAGTTGACTAGCAACAGTTTTTTCAAGGATCTTGGAGATGAAGGGCAGATTGGAGATCGGACGAAGATTACTGAAGTTGGTGAAGTCAAGACCTGGTTTCTTGATGATGGGGGTGATGGCAGCAGATTTGAAGGCTGTGGGAACAATGCCAGAGGTTAGGGAGGAGTGGATGATATTAGTGATGATAGGGAGCAGAGACGGGAGACAGGATTTAACAAGAACTGTGGGGAATGGGTCAAGTTGACAGGATGAGGACTTGGACTTGCTGATAATGTCAGCAATGTCATCAGCAGAGGGGAGGGAGAAGACAGAGAAAGGGAGGGAGGGAGGGGGGAGTTCAACAAGGATGCTGGGGGCAGTATTTGGACCAAGGTGTTTATGAATTGAAATAATCTTTTCATTGAAATATGACATAATGGAGTTGCAAAATTCTGTGGAAACCATGTGAGAGGGCAGGGAGTTAGGAGATGAGACAGAACGGTGGAGGAGAGAGAACAATGTTTTTGAATTACCAACATTAGAACTGATGATGTCTGAGAAGTAGCTGGATTTGGCTTGAGAAATACTGTTCTTGTAATGGATGAGGTGGTTTGCATAAAGTTCCTTGTGAATTGTGAGACCGGATTTTTTATAAAGACGCTCTAGCCGCCGACCTTTGGTTTTCAGGGAGCGGAGTGCTGGAGTGAACCAGGGTGCAGAGTTGGAGAAGGAAACAGTCCGGGTTTTCAGGGGAGCAACAGAGTTAAGGATGTTGGTAGGCTGGTGTTGTATAATGTGACAAGATCATCTGGGTTGGAGGAGCTGAAAGTGGAGAGGGTATCATTAACTTTAACTTGTTAAGTTGTTGTTAGCTGAACTTTTAGCCCAGAAGAAAGCAGCAGACTGAGGAAACACGCATGCGCATTAGGTGAAGTTGCAAAACTCACAGCGCCAACTAATGACCCGGCATGATAACTACAGCAGATTCATGAGAGCGGGGTGGGGGGGAGATTCCTGCAGATGCATGTAAACACAGAATTCGTCCATGCCAACACAGATCTTTTCCTCTAATTAACATACGAAAAAACCTATGTTTCCCCCCATCGTGTCCGTGTAAACAGGGCCTCAGTCTTATAAATGGCACCTTATCATAGTGGAACCAGTTTGCTGCTGACAGTCAGAACTACTATAGCTGTTCACATGTAAAAGGAGGACCATCACAATGACAATGAATGACCATGGATGATCAATGACCATTACCATCACATAACAATGAATTGTTAATTCAATTCAATTCAGACGTTTATTGACACGTTAATTTTCTAAACTTATGCCGGTTACCGACCTGTTCCGTCAAAACGCTCCTGCCGCCCCCTTTTGGCCGCTTTTCACGTTCACACAAAGCCACTGAAGACGCGTCTGATGACGCGCACTGGGAGGAGGCAGAGGAGGGGGGTCTGGCTCGTTTTCCGGGTCGGGTTGTTTGTTTCATGCTGCTGGCAGATAAAATCAGCAGCACGTGAGCCTCGTTCCTACTTGAGTGGGTTTTCTACGAGCCGAACTGCAGCTCCAAAAGTCTTTGTTGAGATTAAAACTCTTTTTTTTTATGTTTGGGGTGATTGTACGCTCGAGCGGACAGCAGCAACTGCCAAGTTTCTTACCGGAGGCTGGTTCATTCATGGAGGCTCGATGGGGTGAGTTTAAAAAGTCCAAAAAAAGTCCCGTTGTCGTTGCGTCATCACATAGCAGAGTCTCTCCCGATTGGTTGCTGCGACGCGTCGAGCAGCAAAATATCAACTTTGTCGATCTTTGGCTGCTCGACGCGTAGGTTGCTTCGGACGCGCGCGTGCGCGGAAAGGAACTGCTGCGTGCTGAAGCGCTGCTTCAAACACTCAAAACGCGCCGCTTCACAATTCGCCGTGTCTCGACGCGTCTCCACATAGACTTTCAACGTAAACCGTTCGCTTCCGCTGGCCGAAACGCGTTCGGTCGGTACCTGGCATTAACCTCCCAATGGCTTTCAAACCCTAAAATATATTATAGCAAAGAATGGTACATCCATCCCAAAGATCTAGTCCCCACGGCACAAAGTACAAGTAGTAGTAGTTCAGTGCCAGGAGGGCTGTGATCAGTCTTACATCTGGGAAACTAAACAGCCACTGGCCAAAAGGATGGCCCAGCACAAGCCGTTTTCGCACTGCACGGCCCTCCCCGGCTCTACCCTGCTTCTAACCCGGGTTCGCATTTTCCTTTTCCGCCCGGGATCCGCCCTCATTTTGGAACCATCTCCACCGTGGTTCTTATCGGGCCGAGCCCCACGGACCCAGTTTGACGTCATGTACTGCTCACATTTGATTCGTTGTTTGCAGCAGGGGCGGGACTCATTCAAACAACAACCTCAGCGCGAGCTGATTTCATTAATATTTAACTACAGAAACCCCTAAAATAATTGTTAGCTGAATTAGTGTTTCTGAGTTAAATTTTTGTTAATGACTGATTACAATTCAGCTTATGTTAGGACGTAAATAACACGAAGCGCGCACCCATAGCCTACAGAGCATTTCCGCCTTTCAGCGCGAATGCTGAAGTTCTATAAAATATAACTAATATTCTCTAACTCTTGCGCGTAGCCAGGGTTTTAAAATATAACTGATAATCTCTAAATCCTGCGCGCGCCAGAATTTTACAAGCGGCGAATCCTTCATATGAAAGGTTGACTCCAAAAAACTAATAAGTCGCGGTGGCTGAATGGAATAAGCTCTCGGCTTTAAGCTCATGTTTTATCTTGACCCGTAGGCCACGACTTCGAATCTCAGCTGGGTCAATTTTTTTTAACGTTTGTCTTTTATTGGAGAAAATAAAAAGAAGTAGTTTGTGTTTAGTTTAACACAAACTACTTCTTTTATTTAGTTAAATTTTTGTTAATAACTGATTACAAATCAGCTTATGTATCTGTTAGAACGTAAATAACACGAAGCGCGCACCCATTTCTGCTTTTCCGCGTGACCTGAATGTCATTAAACAATAACTAATATTGTCTAACTCTTGCGCGCGGCCAGGGTTTTAAAATATAACTAACAATCTCTAACTTCTACGTACAGCTATAATGTTAAGAGGAGTGATTCCTATATGGGTAAGGTGGACACCTGAAAATCCAGTCCACTGTGTAGCTCAAAGCGATAGTGCACTGCTATTTTGACCCGGCGAAGCGGGTTCGCTTCCCGCCTGATGCAAAGTTATTTTACTTTTTTTTTTTATTCACATTTTCTTTTAAATAAAAAGGAGTTTGTTTGGTTAACAAACTCCTTTTTATTTACTCCAATAAAAGAAAAAAAAAAAGAAAAATAACTTTGTCCCAGGCGGGAAGCGAACCCGCTTCGCCGGGTCAAAACAGCAGTGCACTATCGCTTTGAGCTACACGCGCAGACTGGATTTTTAGGTGTCCACCTTACTCATATAGAAATCACCCCTCTTAACATTCTAGCTGCACGTAGAAGTTAGAGATTATTAGTTATATTTTAAAACTCTGGCTGCGCGTAACAGTTAGACAATATTAGTTATTGTTTAATGACATTCAGGTCGCGCGGAAAGGCGGAAATGGGTGCGCTTCGTGTTATTTAAGTTCTAACATAAGCTGATTTGTAATCAGTTATTAACAAATATGAAACTCAGAAACACTAATATATATACTCAGCAAACAAATACTTTTTAGCGGCGTCTCCTCTCTTAAAACACTATAAGCGCGCACACAAGAACACTCCACCCACGTCAAGTGAACACCCCACCCACGTCAAGTGAACACCCCACCCACGTCAAGTGAACACCCCACCCACTTCAAGGCTTGCTCTCCGGACAGTGCGTAATGAACGAGGGCGGGCCAGGGCTGGCTCTGGGCCAACCAGAGACGAGCCGGACTGGGGAGGGCCATGCAATGCGAAAACGGCTACAGAAGAGCAACATCATCAGGCCAGGACTCTATTGTCTATACTCATCTTCAGGGATGAAGATGTTCCCACATCCTTGATAGAGAGGAACAATGGTTTGAGAGAGGAGTAAAGGAGGCCATCTACCGTATTTTCCGGTGTATAGGTTGCACCTTTTTATAGTTTTTTTTCAAGGCCTGCGACCTATACACCAGTGCGACCTAGTTATGGAATTTTTTCCATATTTTTAGACCAATTTTTTGCTCAGTTATGACCGTTTTTCACTTTGGCAGAAAATGGTGCAGTACCACTTTCGGCCGCTAGGGGCGCAGTGCAGTACCACTCTGTTTGTTTGCAAGATAAGTCAAGAAACACTCAGCAGATTTTTCTGAAACTTACAGAATGTAAGCACTGTATGGACATTTACAAGTGAGTAGCTTTATTAGATGTTTGAGATTTAAAAAAAAGATCTTTTATTAGCGGTTAGCTTCAGTTAGCTTCTGTTTTTAGCATTGGTTTTATTTCTGTTTACGTTATAAATTGCTTCGAAACCACTCGGTGTATATTTTTTTCTGCTTACAGAGTGTAATTATAAGGCTTTAATGCACTAACTGTTGGCCTGGATGAAACATTTGAGATAAAATTAGATTTTTTATTCGTGTTTTGAGAGACGGACTCTTCTGTTAGCATTCGTTTTATTTCCGTGTATATTTTAGCAAATAGCTAATAAACCACTCGGCTAATAAACCACTAACCCTTGTGCTATAATGTCAGCTATAATTTTTAGCAAACAAATAATTGTTTTTACCGTGTTAATCTTCTTAAAAGCCTTGCTGTGCGCTCCTGTGGCAGACATTTGCAGCAGAGCTAAACACTCGGTCCATATTGCCGGGTTGTCTCAGCGGTGACGCGTCACGTCAGCGGTGGATGACGCGTTACGTCGGCGGTGACGTAGGTGCGACCTATACACCGGTGCAACCTATTTCTGGATTTTTCCAATTTATTGATAAAAATTGGACAATGCGACCTATACACAGGTGCGACCTATACAACGGAAAATACGGTATGTGAAGAGAAACCGTCTATCATTAAAACAGGGGCAGAGGCCTCCATGTCCAATTGTTCCCCTCTTACAATGCTGTTATTGCTAGTATCATATAGCAGGCCAACTTATCAAACTTTTTT
>JBBPBX010025680.1:24312-38699 GCA_038048925.1 Garcialebias charrua
CCCAAACCAAAGAAATTTATGCAATCGCTGTATTTCAAGCTCAGTGACACAACGTTGAGAAATGGCACGACACAAAGAGCCGCCTAAATGGCAGGAGCAGCAGAGGAATGCTGTCCACACAATAGGTGAGACGTTTAGGACTTCTGGACTGAGGAGCAATTAGCTTCTTGGTGCCGAGCAGCAAAAAGAAAAGCAGGATTAAGGAGGAACACAAGCTGAAGCAACTCTTGGGAGACGGTCTTGGACGGTGACTCGGCTCGAGGGAGCACGGTGGAGGTGCTGGTCTCTGCTCTGCACTTGGGGGTCTGGAAGGTGAACACAAAGGCTTCAGTGCTGATGGAGCGCTGCTAGGGGAGCGGGCCAACTGAGCAAACGGGGACATTCCTTCTGTCTGAGGTCACTAGCTGGTCCCATTCATCCCCCCCCCCACCCACCCGCACCTCTTCAGCACCCGCTCCCTGCCCGCTTCCCTCACTGAGAAAAGGAGGGGGAGGGCTCCGTGCCTTCTTCTCTCCCCCCCACACCCCTCCTCAACCTCACCCTCTGGCCTTTTGTCACCAGACAGCACTGCATGGAGGCTGATCATCCTCACAGAGCTCTGGTTTATGAGGTGGAATTTATCTGGAGTTTAGGAGGGCTTCATTTAAAAACTAAAATCTCTTCAACGCTGAAATTAATTTCAATTTATGATCCAAACACAAAACAACGACCGGATCATTACAGAAAAAACAGACTTTTATTTTTGAGTCCAATTTTATACAATGACAAGATACAGTATTGTCTATTTAATAAATGATCAACCTTACGGTAATTTGGTTGCTTCAACATTTAAGTCGTCAACATCTCTAGAAATGACCCATTTTGATGAATGATTGTTCTGTGTGTGACCACACGGGTCAAAATGTTTTGTGCAGAACATTGCTGCCCTGGCCTTGGCTGTCCTTAACGATGGTCTGGTCATTTAGTGCTACTGCACTCTGGACGAGGTTGTTGCCATGGAAATACCCTGTCGTTTCATAAACGAGGGCTGATGCGTCATCTTGGGGAAGGTATTATTTGGCTAAAATGTCCTTTGGTGCAGCAGTTGCTGTTAAACATTGTTAACCCTCAGCCAGCTTTATATAAGGTGGTTTTTATCTTTTGTATGTTTCGATCAAGTTTTTTTTTTCTGCTGTCAGGGCAAAACAGTCTCTGATGAGTACTTTCTGTGGCTTTATAAGGACTGACAAAACAGATTTTGGTTCAAAATCATTTAGTTGAACAATAAATTGGGACTTTCAGGAGGAATAAAACCACACAGTCAATGCAGTTAGACCAATCTTTTCTGGCAATTCTCAATTTCAAGTAGTTTTTTTATTATTCTTCCTTATCACAGAAAAAAAAAAGCTAACAAGCACCATATGTCTTGCAATAAATTAGACTTTTGAATTTGAGCTGTGAAAGAGGAACTGGCGTAGATTGTAAAAACAGATCAATGGTAGGGATGTGCGATATGGCATAAAATTCATATCACAATATGTATTGTGAAGGGTGGCGATAACGATATATATCGCGATATGTTTTTGGTATAAAACTTGCAATAGGAATGAAAAAAAAAGCAAAGGGTGTCCTTTTGCCATAATTTATTTTGAAAACTGCTATACCACAAAATAATCTCTATTAAGAAAATTTCACTACTAGGTCCAGAGAGTTTTTAAATAATTAACAACTCAAGCATTAGGCTTCTTTCTTGTAGTGCAAAACAGTGCAAAATATATCTTGTGTAGTTTTAGCCATAAGTTTTAAACTAAAGAATATGTTGTTAACTCTTAACAGTTTCCAATATTGTCACTTAAGAAATGAACAGTAACAGAGCAGCATTTTACACTGAAAACACTTCACCCTCCAACCCTCTAGTGGGCGTCTCCTTCAGCTTTAAGGAGAGCTGACAAGGCAACCAGTTTCCTCTGTGGCTTTGACCAGAGGGTCTCGCAGTAAAATCACACAACACAGCGTTCTGTTCACAGATCAGAGGGCAGGTTTCTCTAAAGCTGACCAACGCTTACTTTAACTTTCGACAAAAAAAACAAAAAAAAACTTTCAACAGAACACAGCGTTTTGCGCATGCATCCGAATATGGCAACACTACGGCAAGCCGGACGTAGTTAGCTTATAGCTTCGCTACTTAGCACTCGAAGAAAAGACTTTAACACCACTTACGCACAGTTTAACACAAAAAAAGTAAAGATTAACTCTGACAACTCTGATTGTACACTTCAACACCACTTATGCACAGTTTTAAACTAAAAAAGTAAAGATTAAATCTGACAACTCTGATTTTCTGCGGTTAGCCGGTAGAAGACAGATCTCTATCGTAGGCTAAATATCTATCGTTTCTACCGTGTACCGTTTATATTGCGCATTCCTAATCAATGGTGGTGTGCATCTTTGTGGGAACGCATTGTCAACACATTTTGTTAAAACCTACCCTTTATGAGTCACTTTCGCAAGCCAAAATATTCTGCACCTCCCTAATTTTTTGCTATATCCACAGCTTTAAAAACCTCTGGCTGTTTTTGTAGTACCATATTTTCCGGCGTATAAGTAGCAGTTTTTTTAATAGATTTGTCAGTCCTGCAACTTATACGCCGAAATGACTTATATACTTTCCCCCCCACTTTCATGAAGTAATTTTTGACTGACACTTTAAATTTACAAGAACTACAACAACGAGTCCTCCCATGCGCGCTCGCTTCACTCGGTGCAGGCGGAGGAACGCTGGAGAGCTTGCGGCTCTGGCCATAACGGATGGATGGATGGTTGGATGGATGGCGCTGCTGCCCAGGCGAAATTAAACAGTTTTAACCATTAAAGTGCATTTATTAATGGTGCTATGTGTAACTTTCTGTAGAGTGCAGAACTTATTGGCTGATTCAAATTCAAGCTCTGTTTTTATTGGCTGGTTACAAACTCTGTTTTTATTGGCTGGTTAAGGACGGGTCACTCTGTGTTTTTAGTGTTTTTATAAATGCTGATAGAGAAGCAAGGGGACTATAGTTTTTTTCAGAGATCACTTTGTCTAACATCAGTCTGTCAGTAGATAGTGACAGAGTGAGGAAATATGTTAAAAATATATTGTTAGAAAAGTTACACTGCATTACAAAGTTACATAGTGCAGCTTTAAGGAAAAGTTGAACTGAGACACACCTTTGCTCGAGCAAACAAACAATTGTTTTTAAGTGTTAATCTTGTTAAATTTTGAAGAACTGCAACAGCGAGTCCTCCTGTGCGTGCTCACTTCACTCAGCTGGTGCAGGTGGAGGAACGCTGGTGAGCTAGCGGCTTCTGCCAAGATGGATGGATGGATGGATGGATGGCCGGCCGCCCAGGCAAAATGAAGCTGTTTTGACCATTAAACAAGTGCATAATAAATGCAACAAGTCAGCGGTGACACATAATAAATGCGACTTATACACCGAAGTGACTTACCGGTACACATGTTTTTTCCTCATTGTGATGCTTTTTTGACTGGTGCGACTTATACTCAGGAGCGACTTATACGCCGGAAAGTATGGTATGTCTTTTTAATAAATATTGATGAAAAAGTATTTGTTCACACTCATTGATATGTTCTAAACTTTTCCACTTCTGATGTACATTTGTGTACACATCAGACGTTTGGACTAAACTCAGTTTCAGCCACAGGCTGGCTCAACACAACTATATTCTCGTTTTGTGTTGTGATGATGACGACTCGAGTTATTATCAGTCTTTTATATTTTGTAGACAAAAAGTCCTGTGATAATTAGCATATTTTTCAGACTATAAGGTGCACTTAAAATCCTTTCGTTTTCTCTAAAATCGTCTGTGAGCCTTACAATAAGGTGCACCATATGTTTTAATTCTGGTTGTGTTTACTGACCTTGAACGGATTTTATGTGATTATTGTTGAATACTGTTGTATTGGGACATTAAAGGTATTGTGACATGATTTTGTAAATTTGAATATTTGTCAGAACATATATATCTTATATCATTGAGCTCTGGTCGTTTTTGCATAATAAATTATAAATATATTAAAATTTCATTCCAATTTATGGTAATTTTTTACCATAAATTCTCTGGGACACGCCCCGTGAATTTATGCAAATCTTCATGTGACGTACACGTGGGCACTGGGCATAAGGCGGAGCCTGGCTTGCCCCTTTGTTTGGTGAAAGATCGACTCTTTTTTTTTTTGGTGTAACTTGAAAAATGCTGTCACGTTGTAGCGCATTTGGGTGTTCTAATATCAGCAGTGAACAAGTGAGCCTTCACAAATTCCCAAAAGATGAGAAACTTTGCCTAGAATGGAAGTACAGAGAACTTGTGACCGATGGGTTCCTACTGAGAGTCCTATGTCTGCAGCGACCATCTTACTGCCTATCAGGTACGAGCTGTTGTTTGTTTTTATTTGGGGAGAGTCTATTAATGAGAGTTTTGGATGATTTACTGTTTAAAAAAGATATATGTCAGACGTGAGGTCTATCTGCCGACATCTGCTTGCTAACAGACATTAGCATAGCTCCCGAGTCAACACGGGTGCTATTTAGGTATTTTTAAATTATGTCGGCGCAATCAGGTACGATCTGTTGTTTGTTTTTATTTGGGGAGAGTCTATTAATGAGAGTTTTGGATGATTTACTGTCTTAAAATGATAGATCTCAAACGCAATCGGACATGCTCAAAGCCACGAAGCTCCCTGCACGTTTTTTTAAAGCTGAATCGTAAAAGTTAATAAGTTTTCCATTAATAGAGTATACAATAAAATGATTTGAGCAAGATTAAAACTTCTACTGCTTATATTGACCTTCCAAAACTGAAGACAAATCGCTTAGATCAACACTAGAAATGCTGCACTCGTCTGAGTCGACATGCTCCGCCATTATTAATTACATGCGCGTTGAGCAGCGGCTCCCCACGTGTACGTCAAATGACGGTTTTGCGGAATGCACGGAATTTTAGGGGCGTGTCCCAGAGAAATGACTATCATAACTTGGAATGAAATTTTAATATATTTATAATTTATTATGCAAAAACGACCAGAGCTCAATGATATAAGATATATATGTTCTGACAAATATTCAAATTTACAAAATCATGTCACAATCCCTTTAACTATTATTCAACCTCAGTTGAATAATAATTCCAATGAGTTGAATACTGTTTTGTTTCGCTTAATGCACCTTACAGTCCAAAAAATACGGCATTGCTTGCCATCATAAAAGGAAAAATTAATCAATGGATAAACATCTACAACTGATTAACTTGGGGGAGATATCAGTTAAACAAAAACTGGACTTTATTTGTAACGGAAGTCGTTTTTGAATTTATCATGTCCTGGATGACTGAGAATCTTCACCAGCATATCAGATAAACATGGCTGCAACCCAGCCAATTGTACAGTTATAAAGCTAAAACTTGGCATATTCACTGAGAGGTACCCCCATCTCATACTCCAATCAATAACAGATTGAGGATAATTGCTGGGAACTTTGACGTACATGATGGTGCGCAATATGGATTTTTTTTTTCAAGGAATGCTTTAAAAAAAAATTGTTGTCCAGCCCTCCCTGGGGATAGACCAGGACACAGTCCCGGCATAGATATGTGTTAACTTCCTGTAAGTTGTAACCCTGCTGGTGTGTTTCAACATACAACATCTGATTTTCCTCTGAGGAGGAACTAGTTGCAAAGGTTTTGAGAGTTTAACAGTCCTTGAGGGTTAAATCTTCAGCTTTACTAATCACACACCCCTGACTGTGCAATCATGTTGATTATGCAGAATAAGTAAGAGGCTCTCATCATCTGATAATAGCACGGAGCGTTCTGCGATCACACTGAAAGCGCTCAATATCAACTTTCAGAAAAATGTACCGGTAATACTCAAAGGAGAGTTATTTAAATGTGACACACTGTTATAAAAGGCACGTGATAATGTAAATGCCTTTGTGTGTTTATTTGTCACAAAACATATCTCATGAACCACTGAATGGATTTTAATACATTTTTCAGAAAGTAAGAAATTAGATGCACATCTACAACTTTGAAAGACTGGTCATGACCCACATCCAAACAACCATCAACATCAGCGAGGACCCTCACCTCATACCGCAAGAATCGATCAACAGAGGATGCCATCTCCTCTGTGGTCCACACTGCTCTCACCCACATGGAGCAGAAGGACTCATACAACAACATCATAATTCCCCAGACCCTGATGGACAAACTACTCACACTAGGACTTAAGCCCCTCTCTATGCAACTGGGTCCTGGATTTATTAACAAATAGATCACAGTCTGTGAGGATCCACAACTTCTCCTCCTCCACCATAACCCTCAGCACTGGCTACCCTCAGGGCTGTGTGTTGAGCCCCCTCCTGTTCACTCTGCTCACATATGACTGTGCATCTACCCAGGCTGTCATATTGTAAAGTTTGCAGATGATACAGTGATGGTGGGACGCATTACAAACGATGACGAGTCCTGCTACAGGTAGGAGGTGGAACACCTGGAGAACTGGTGCAGAAAGAACCTTCACATCAATGTGAAGAAGACAAAGGAGATGATTGTGGATTTCAGAAGAAGCAAACACACCTAATATACCAAACTACAAGGTATTCAATATTATTATTGTTTAGCATTTAGCTTTTAGCATTTAGCTTGGGAGTGGTGGCGCAAAGGTTAAGAAGGTGCGCTTGTGATCGGAAGATCGCCGGTTCAACATAAAAAATGTGGGTGGGATAAGTGAAGCAGTCACGCCTGTCTTCTCCACCCTCATCTGCCCCACTCTGGGCCCTTGAGCAAGGCCCTTAACCCACACCATCTGCTCCCCGCGGGCACCCTAGATATCAGCTCTCTGCTCCACACAGAGGGCTATGGTAGCTCGGTGGTCTGTGGTTGTGTCAGGAAGGGCATCTGGCGTAAAAACAATTGCCAAATCTTCATGCGACTAGCTCGCTTTAGCGACCCCTGACGGAGGGAGAAGACGAAAGAAGAAGGAAAAAATTTTTTTTTTAGCTTGGATAATTGTATACTGTTTATTTTTTACACTTTATACTTTAGCTATTTTGGGGTGTAACTGGGACCTTGAGTACACAATTTCATTCCACCTCATGTACCACATGTGATGCAAATACCGGTAACAATAAAAAACCTTGGATCTTGAACTGATTACTTTTTGAAATCAATATCCTAATGCATGCTAAATAATCCAGGTAGAAAAATTAAAAATGTTAAGTCTGGTCCTCTGGACATTCAAAAAACAAAACAAAACTTTTTTTTTGGTATTGTTTTTATTTTGAATGTCCAAAGGACCAGAGTTAACTTTTTTTTTTAGAATTTTTGGAGTCAAATCAATTCAAGACAGCCGCCACAGCTAGCTGACATTAGCAAACACAAAAAATGTCTTTACTTCTTGGTCTGCTGCCTTCATACATCTCATCCTACATGTCTTTGCATGAGTGCAGCTACAGCGTGCGCTCTCAAGACATGATTACCTGCAGTGTTCCGTCAGTGAGGACTGAACTTGGCAAAAGGACCTTCTCCTACTCCGCTCCTGCTTCCTGGAATATCTTACAAAAAGACTTAAAGCTTTCGGCCTTGACCTCTCTAAATGGTTTTAAGGATCTGTTGGAATCCTGGCAAAAACCAATGCAGATATGTTCCTGTTTCTGATTTTCTACATCTACCTTATAATGTTTTGATACTTTGATTTTTGTTTTAATTTGTAAAAAAATAAAAAATAAAAAATCTGTATTTCTCTCTTATGTTTGTCTATTGTTGATTGTTTAAGGAAATTTCTACTGTTACTGTTGTCATCATTCTTTAGTTTGTAGCAGGTCACTCTTGTAAATGAGTCCTCGAGGCTCAATGAGATTAACCTGCTGAAATAAAGGTTGAATGAATGTCATTACTCAGTCACTTCTAAAGTTCCCTTATCAGTCAGTCACTCGGTGCAACACATGACTATGGGAATTGCGCCGCTGCGCGGTTCACCTGAAGTAATACAATCACGCCTCTTTACGAGGCAGGTGGGCGTCAGCATCACCAGAGGCCCCGCACTCTTGGTATAAAGACGCGTGCGCCCATCCCACTTCCTCTTTTTGCCCTTCACCTCGCTTACAACTGAACTTCATGGAACTCTCTGTAACGTCATTGCTCGACCGGAGTTGAGCTCGCTCCCTACACTGAGCGTACAGAGAAATTTCCTGCGTATTGCTGGGCTAGCGAAAGCTAGTCCAGCCTCTTTTATTTAACCTCGAGGTTTTTTCTTCTCTCTTTGCAGCTGCTTCGCTCGACGGCGCTAACTGCGTCACACGCTACCCTGCTAACGAGTTAGCAGGCTAGCCAGCAAAAGCGACGCGACGAAGAAGACGTCTCTGGACCACGTTAGCACTGCTAACGTGCTTGACCCTTCTCAGCCATGGCTCCAGATAAGGGAAAGCGAAAACCAAAAAATTCTAAGAAGACCAGCAGGCCAGTGAGCCCCAGCTCCCGGGCCTGCCCCAGCGGCTGCGGTTACTCCCTTTCGGCGATGGACACCCACGAGGCCTGTCCCGTCTGCCTGGGGATGTTGCACGCTAAGACAGCGCTGGACTCCCCCGAGTCCTACCCTCACTGCAGCCAGATGCCTGAAACCGTGAGAAAGCGTCTAGTGGATATCGTGGACAAGGCCATGGCGGCGGCGCGCGACCCAGACCTCACAGAGGCTCTCACTCCCACACTGGAGCTCGAGGCTGTGGACCTGGAGGACAGCGGACAAGCTGACTGGGGGGACAGTATGGACATGGCGGCCCCCGTCGGGGACTCCACCGCCGAGTTCGACACGAGAAGCCTGTTACGAGCAGACGAGCTCTCGCTAACAGCCTCGGGTGAGATTTCACACGACGAAGCGGAGAACTAGGACAAAGGAGAAGAGTAAGACTTCTCCCAGAACCCGACAACAGCTCAGCCAGAGATGGATGTCTCAATCCCCGCTTTGTTCGACTTGTGTCGCAGAGCGGCAGACACGCTACGGATCAGATGGCCAGAACCCCCACCTCGCCAACAGGTAACGAGGTTGGCGGGGAATTATTTCTACGCCTAACAGCACGAGGCACAGGATGCCAATTTTCCCGGATTTCCTGATGGAGCTCACTAGCACCTGGGCTGAACCTAGGGCTCCCATGCTGCTGCCGCTCTCCCAGTTACTCGACGTCGCCGGAATGGAGGCAGCAGGAATCGCCAACGTCCCACAGATAGAGGACACGCTGGCGGATCACCTGGCCCCCAGGACGTCGGGCGCAAAGCTGACTCTGCCAGCAAGGCCTGCCACGCCTCGGCCTCCCAGCTCGAAAAATGTTATCGAGCTCAGGGCCTTGCGGTCCGCGCCATGAATGCCTCGGCCATGATGGCCTCGGCCATGATGCAGGCTTACTTGGCAGAGAAGCTGCAGGAGCTCCAAGTAACGACAAACAAGCAGGCTGCGACAGACATCCTGGAGGAAGCCCGCAAGGTGACCAACTTCTTCCTCCGCATGATGGGGACCGCGGCCATCGCTCAGGGGAGATGCATGGCTGAAGTGGTCATCGCCCAATGCTACTTGTGGCTGACTTTGACGGACCTGCCGGAGGGCCAGCAGTTCCCGTTCTTCCACCACCTGATCGAGCCGACGGGACACTTCGGGGGAGCTCTGGAGCACATCCAGAGCAGGCTGAAGCAAAGGCGAAAGCAGGCCGAGGCCCTGCGCGAGGGGATGCCGCGAAATACTTTTGCACCCCCCAGAGACTCCAGCGGGAGCAGACCCGTGCAGCCTCGCCACCGCTCAGCCACACGCCGTCCTCCACAAAAAAGACCAGCTTACGACGGGGAGCAACGGCAGAGACCCGCAGCAGGGCCACCTCAGGCTGGCCAGTCCTGGACCAGGAACAGGTTCTTTCTTTGCCAAGCGGTTCCGTCAAGAACCTCCTCGGCGAACCGGGACAGAAGACAGAAGTTGGCCTGACGAAACAGGACCACTTCTAAGTTTTGAAGGTTCGTCCGCCCATGTGGTACGGGAACCAAGACTCTTAAACCCAGACTTTATATGTAAAAACCTACAAAAAGCTGGTGACATTTCTGTGTGCACAAAACAAGGTGTTTCTGACAAATGTGTAAATAAAACAGATTTTTGTTGTTCAAAGCACAAAAATAAAGTACCAAAAGACGAACTGCCCTGGTTCTTGACAAAAAAAAAAAAATTTTTTTTTTGTGAAAACAGTCACGATGAAGGGAGAGGGCAAGCACCCCTCCTCCCTCGTGGAACACAAGGTGTTAGGTCAGAAGATAATAAGCCCTAGCGGGGCGTCTGGGGTCTGTCTGGAGCAGACAGACTTCACGGCGTCCACTGGCGGACAGATCAGCACGTCCAGGGCCATGTGAGGGGAGGCAAAAGCCCGAGATACACTCATGCGTCCTCACGATACGCCTATACGCAGCGTACGTACGCTGTGGCAAAAGCGTAGCCCCGCGTAGCCCCTCAGGGCACGTACGCGCAAAAGTTTTTTTTTTACTACGCATACGCGATGCGCGGTGTCTGAACATAAACTTCCCCGGCGCCGGACTGTTTTGTATGTTACACAAATTAAATAAATTCCCCTTCTTTATCGCTGATCGGGCCTTTTCTTTTGTTTTTTTGCCTAAAGTCAAGTAACCGCTTCTTCCTCCGTTCACTCGATGATTGAAATGAATGAATTCAGGTCCTACCTGGGTGCGGCGATGTTTTAAATATCCCTGGTGGGCTGTGTGCTGCAGGAAAAGCACTCCCTGTTATTATTTTTATTTCTGAGAGAACTTTTTACAACATATATAGTAGAAACACCGCATGAACACCGCCGCGGTCTTCAAGGCGCTACATGAGCTGGCTGTCAATCATTTCAGTAGGCGTGTCAGCAAGTAACCAATCAGCGAGCTCAGTTGAGTCCCCTCCGTGTGCAGCTGCTCATATTACAACAAGGAGAACGCGAGCGTTTGAAAGCTGATAGTTTCTGACATATGCTGAAGCATATCAGCAAAACACATGCGCACAAAATGCGCGCGTATGGTGGCGTACCTGAGGACGCATAAGTGTATCTCGGGCTAAACGCTCCCCCTCCCGCACCCACAACCCACAATAAACATGTCTCACAGGCACACTGCGCATGCGCAAGCCTGGAGGGCGTGTCACCCAAACTCGTGGGTCATGACGACAGTGTGTCGAGGCCTACGGCTGCAGTTCCACAAGCGACCGCCCCCGTTCAATGGGGTGCTACAGTCAAACATAACACCAGACCGTGCACACGTTTTAAGAGAGGAAATATCAACAATGTTGCAAAAAGGGGTGATAAATTTTGTTCCAAAACACAAGATACACTCAGGCCACTTCAGCAAGTATTTGCTCGTGCCCAAACGAAATCAGACCTTGAGACCGATCCTGGATCTCAGAGCGCTGAACAAGAGAATAAAAACTTACAAATTCAAAATGCTCACGTTGAGATCCAGTCTGTGAGACCAGGAGATCACGCATGCACAGTGGATTTAGAATATGCTTTTTTCCACGTGAGCATTTGGAAGAAACAGAAAATATCTTCGCTTTGCATTCGAAGGGAAAGCTTACGAATTCACGGCTTTACCTTTCGGGCTAAAAACTGCACCACGCACATTTACAATATGTCTGGATGCAGCCTTGGCCCCGCTCAGGGGTCAAGGGGTCAGGATTATGAATTATCTCGACAAATCTTTTAATTCTGGCCGAGAGCAGAACACAAGCCCAGTTGCACTCACGGATGGTGATGGTGCACCTGGAGGATCTGGACTTCGTGATAAATCTGCAGAAAAGCGATTTGACTCCTTCACAGATTACCGTATTTCTTGGTGTACAGGTCAACACCATTTTGTACAGAGCATGGCTTTCAGAGGAGCAAATCTCTTCCATCCGACTCTGCCTGACTCGCTTCCAGCTGGACCAGAGAGTGTCTCTGAAGCTTTGCCAGCGCCTGCTGGGTCTTCTAGCAGCAGCCATTCCCTACGTGCCTCGAGCATTATTAAAAATGTGAGCCCTGCAGGTATGGCTAAACAAACAAACGGGTCCTGCCTCCCTCAGGCGGGCAGGGAAAATACTGATCAGCTCAGAGTGCATGACAGCCCTGGAACCCTGAAGGGATCCTTCTGTGTTCACGACAGGCATCCCGCTGGGAAGAGTACTGTCTCGTGTGGTGATCACAACAGACGCTTCAAAGGGAGGTTGGGGAGCATTTTGCAGGAACCAGAATGCTCAAGGGCTCTGGAAACAGCAGGATGTGAGACTCCATATCAACTTCCTGGAATTGAAGGCTGTTTTTTGAAGCACTTTTACAAAAAGGGACTGATCACAAAACAACATGTCCTGATAAAATCGGACAACAGAACCACTGTGTCCTTTATCAACAGAAAAGGGGGGACAAGGTCCCGACCCCTCCTTAGCCTGACACACAAACTGCTCACGTAGTGCAGTCCCCGAATATTGTCACTGAGAGCGACACACATCCTGGGTGAGCTAAACCACGGGGCAGACGCCCTCTCAAGAGGGCCACTGCTAGCATCAGAGTGGAGACTGAATCCACGTATCGTGGACCAGATCTGGTCACGATACGAGCGGGCCTCCATAGATCTGTTCGCCTGCAGCAGCAGTACTCACTGTGCCCTGTATCATTTGATAAGGGAAACAAACTCACCGCTGGGAACAGACGCTCTGGCACACAGCTGGCCAGCAGGAGTGCTATATTACGCGTTTCCCCCGTCCCTCTGATCCAGGTGACGCTGGAACGTGTACGGAGGGGAGCTCTTTCCCTGATCCTCATAGCTCCCAGATGGCCACAGAAACCGTGGTTCCCAGAAATGATCTCACTGTTATCAGGGACACCATGGCAGCTGCCCCCCCACAGGGACCTGCTGACACAGGCCCACGGGCAGCTCCTTCACCCACGTCCAGAACTGTGGCAGCTCTCAGCCTGGCCGCTGAGAGGAACAGGCTGATGGCCTCCGGCCTCCCCAGTAATGTCATAAACACGATACAGGGAGCGAGAGCCCAGTCAACCCAGACTCTCTACGCTCGGAAATGGCGTGTTTTTGAGGCCTGGTGTGTGGAAAAGAATATTATATCATATTCCTGTGACCTGGTCCAGCTCCTCACCTTTTTACAGGACCTGCTGGAGAAAGGCCACCCCTTTTCCACTTTACACCTAAGTCTCATATTTCCGCCTGGCATTTTTTACTTGTTTTTCACTAGAAAATATGAAGAAAATGTCCTATGGCCAAGTGCTTCAGCACATTTGTTCAGAATATTTAGAACTTTCAATATCTGGCATTATTTTACATTATACTTGATACTAAACCACTATTAAAACTGTTTAACATCAAGAAAAATCAAAAAGCGAAATTAGATTTTAGAGATTTTATGCAAATAAAACACTGCATTTGAACATGAAGTACAGATTTTGCATCACAAATTAACAATTTCAACACTATAGAACATATTTACAATGTTTTTTTATTCTCACTTATTTTTACAAATAAGAAACAGACTAACAATTCAAACTATTTACAGGCGAATTTCCCCTCCCTACATTTCTCCTCATTATCTTCTACACAAACAAAGTACAAACTGATGAATATTGTAATATCTTATAGCCCTCATATACTATTCCAACAACAAAATAAAATATAAAATAAAACTATATCCTATTATGTGTACCCAGTATAAAACTATTATCCACGAAGTAACAGGCCTCATTCATTCAAAAATAAAATTCAAAAAGTTTTGTAATTGATCAAATGTTTTTCTTCAGAAAAACAAAAAAACTCCTTCTCCAAATTCAAATCATCCAGGAATCTCCTTATTGTCTTTTTATTCCTTGAAGTACATTTGTTTGACATAGTTTTTGCTGATTCTCATGTTTGCTCACTCTGCACGCTTCGTGCGTGCTGAACACAAAAACTCACATTCCTGGGCTTCCCGTAGCTGCAGGAAGGCAATTACCGTAATACCCTCAAAACAGCCAAAAAGCGCACTTTTTTTTCTTTCAAACACCGTTTGAATTTTCCTGATAGCGCAAACGGTTGCAGAGTTACGGTAATCCAAAGTTAGCGTGTGGAAAACGTGTCGGCGGCGACACGTTCAGTTCTATAGGGTTAAAGTCTTTTTGTCAGCCATCTCGGCGTACCACGAAGGCTGGGGAGGTAAAACTCCCGGCGCACACCCCCTCATGATACGTTTCATGAAGAGCGTACTGAGAAAAGGCCCCCCAGCAGGACCGTGGCCCCAGACTGAGACCTACAGTTGGTCCTGGATGCTTTGTGTGGGCCTCCGTTTGAGCCACTCAGTAGCATTAAGA
>JBBPBX010025681.1:0-22267 GCA_038048925.1 Garcialebias charrua
CGCATTCAATGTTGTTTCAGCAGTTTTGAAACTTGACCAACAGCTTGGGTTGCAAGGAATTCCTTTTTCATCAAATATCTAGCAGGTGAAATAAACTGCATTTTGATAGTTTCATAAGCAACAGTCTGCAAAATATTTAAGCAGTATACTGTACATACACAACAGCTTTGTCTTTTGGCTGCATCCACTGAATTCTAACATGAATTTTTTAATTAAAGAACTACTTTATTTTCACTTTGTTTGTTTTTGTGGCAACAAAAAGGGAAAAAGAGGCTTTTACGATTGAGTTAAAAAGAAGAAAGAGTAAAGGCAGAGAATGAAAGGATAAAGAGAGGTGAGACTCTGTGAAAAGGTGTGTTTATATTGCTGCAAGGACATGAGATATTAGATACAAATTATTCATGTGCCTGCCCCACTTCACATTTCACGAGTAGAGTCCATTTGTACCTTTGAGACAATATCAACTCAGGAAAAAAATGCTTTGAGTTACAGCCATGCTGTGTAAAATTAGTAACAGACTGTTGAGTAAGCTTCCCAGGTACCTGAGAGACAGTTTTGTAGAGCACCTCCAGATACAAGGACGTTTCAACACAAGTCAACTCAACCCCTACAACCTCAGAGACCTTGCCAGCTGGCTCAAAGTAAAGGCAGAAGCTCAAAGACTCTCTGCAAAAATGGCACAGCGCCACCGCCCTGAAGAGCCACCTGCCTCCAGGAGAGAAAGACACGCTCCAGCTCCAAAGCCTCGAGCACAATCTGTTTCTGTCTATCACGGCTCTGATGAACCCAAAGCTGATAACAGTTTTCCTGCAGAGGCAGCCCACTCTGATCCCAAGTCACAAAGATTTAAGAAGCTATGTCTCTTCTGTAAGAGCACAGAGCACTATCTATCCCAGTGCTCTGCTATTGTACAGCATTCACCAGAAGAAGTCAGGAGATGGCTTGAACGTGGTAAGCGCTGTTATAATTGTGGGAGGACCGACCACCAACCTGAAGCCTGCACTTTAAAGAAACCATGCAGTGAATGTCAGGAGATTCATCTGAGAGTTCTACATGATGTTGCCAAGTCAGACTCGCGTGTCTACCTCATCACACCACGCGACCAAGTCACGTTCGGCACCTCTAAGCGAGGAGGAAAAGTGTATCTCAAGGTGGTGCCCATCCTAATAACTCACGGCCGGAGGTCACTGAAGACCTATGCCATCTTGGATGATGGGGCTGAAAGGACAATAATCTTACCAGCAGCTGCCCAACGTCTAGGCCTTAAAGGTAAAGCAGAGACCCTCACTCTACGCACCATTCACCAAGACGTGGCCCATCTGGCTGGTGAGTCTGTTTCTTTCCATGTTGCCCCACTAGGGCACTCTAAGGAGCGCCACCACATTAAAAATGCCTATACAGCAGGCCAGCTAGCTTTAGCAGAACAATCATACCCTACAACTGCATTACAGAGACGTTACCGCCATCTACAGGGTCTTCCAATCCCTGACTTTAGTGAAGTGCAGCCGTTACTATTAAAAATGACACTATACAGCAGGCCAGCTAGCTTTAGCAGAACAATCATACCCTACAACTGCATTACAGAGACGTTACCGCCATCTACAGGGTCTTCCAATCCCTGACTTTAGTGAAGTGCAGCCGTTACTATTAATTGGTGCTGACTGCACACACTTAATCACAGCAAAGGAGCCAGTGAGATTTGGTCCAAAGGGCAGCCCAACAGCAATCCACACAAGCCTTGGTTGGGCACTTCAGGGTCCAGACAGTATGGATTCTACTGCTGCTTCCTGTTATCTCACGACTGCTTCCTGTTATCTCACGACCAACCCAGCTACCAGAGCTGCTGCCCTCCAAGCACCACTGAGGGTACACTCTCCAGTTCCAGCAGCACCTCAGCAAGCCAGCCAGTCAGAGCAGGAGCTCTCAGAGATGAAGGGTCTCCTACAAAGTGCTGAGGAACAGAACACTGAACTCACTGAGCAGCTGAAGAATGCTAATGCCACGGTTGAACAGTATCGATCTGTGGTACTGACTCTGGAAGATAGCCTGAAGAAAGAGAAAGAGTTACGTTCTCTAGAGGTCAGACTGAAGGAGTCAGAGGAGGTGCAGAGGCAGCTGAAAAAAAGGTTTTTAGAGTTGGAGAAGATGGAGCTGCAGGAAAAGGAGGAGAGAAGGAAGGCTGTGGACACAGTGGAGAAACAAGTCTGTGAGCTGCAGCGGAGTCTGAAGGCCAGCCAGGCAGAGCAGCAAGAACAACTGAAGAAGTTGGAGACGATCACTTCTCTGCAAGAAACCAACAAGATGCTGAAAGTGGACAGGGATAAACTGGGACAGGAGCTTCAGCAGGCTCAGGCTAAAGTGAAGAAGCTCCAATCAGATGTCAACCCACTGCACAACTCTCTGTCTGTACTGTCAGAGAAAAATGGCTCCCTGCAGGCTGATAAGAGGCTGCTCGAAGAAGACCTCAAACAACTTGTTAGCCAGCAGAAAGATGGGGATCTTGAGAAAAGGCAGAAACTCACAGCTGAAAGAGAGACTCAGCCCAAGCGCATAGCACAGCTAGCTGAAGAAACAGGCGAGCTGAAGACTGAGCTGACCAGATCCAACGCCAAGCCCTTAGGCTATGTTTCATCAGACAAAGAGGATCCTGATCCAGTGACGCCAAACATGTTGTTGATGGGGCGGCGGGACGCCTCCTTACCCCAGCGTCTTACGCTCCTGACACCGTCACAAGAAGACTTTGGCGCCACTGTCAGATGATGGTGGACCACTCCTGGGTGCAGTTCCTGCGGCATCACCTTCCGTCCTTGCCAGTTCAGCAGAAGTGGAGGCGGCCTACTGATGACCTCACGCAGAGCACGATCGTCATGATCGTTGATCCCCAGCTTCAGAGAGCAAAGTGGCCCATCGGGAAGGTTGTCAAGGTGATCGAGAGTGCAGACGGTCGGATCCGGTCAACTGAGGTTCAGATTGGAGAGAAGACCTACCTGCGGCCGGTACCACGTATGGTCCAGCTGCCGGCCATTCCACCTGATGATGGACCAAATTCAGGGACTCCACCTTTATCCTAGGGAATTTAATAGACTTTACATAATAGCTAGGCTATTCTGGGGGCGGCTGTTATAAATTCCCCAGTATCTATGCATTGTTTTTGTTCAGGCCTATTGTTAGACAGCTAATACGTATTTTTACGTCAGGCATCTTGTTAGACAGCTAAGGGGTCCTTGGGGATAAATACTGTAGAGCCGAGAAAGCCGTTGGTTTTATAGCAGTTGATGTTTTCTATCGTTGATGCCTGTCTGCGTTTGTGACAAAGGTGAGCTTAATGCACTTTAATGAGCGCTAATTTCTTCTTTTCATATATAAATGGGGTGGCGATTTTGGCGCAAATATGAGACAGCCCAAAGAAATGTTTATTTCATGTTTAAGGTTCTGTCTTGTTGTAATATTAAGGGTAAGCTAAGCTATTTGTTAGCATGTTCTCATTTTAGCCGTTTTCTGTTATTTCAGATACCAGACAGACAGAAAAAGGGACAGTTAATGCCAGTTACTTTCAGTTAGGAAGAATTTACAGCTCAGAAAAGGAAACTGCATGCTGTAAACGAACTGGTCAGTTAATTAAACTCCAAGAAAAACACCATCTTGCTGTGTCAGGACTCACTCTCTGATCGGAGTGTCTGTGTGGATGAAGTGCTCCAGCTAAACTCCTCAAAAATCAACATACAGTCCTAACTCTCCATAACAGTTACAAAAAGTTCAGTGAGCTGCCTTGAAGAAGACATGCTGATAAACATCTGCAATGATCCTTGTTCTAGAAAAAGGTGGTTTGTTTTCACGGAAAATTTACATTTTCACATAAAAGGTTTTGGTAAGTGATGTTCTGAGCAGTTAAATATGTATAAGTAAGTTGGTCGTCTGTCTCTAAGCATCCCTGTGATGGACTTGCAACCTGTCCAGGGTGTCCCCTGCCTCTCACACAGTGACTGCTGGATATGGGCATCAGTGACCCCCGCAACCCAAAAAGGAAGATGCGGGTAAAAGATAATGGATGGATTAATAAATAAAACAAATGGCAGAATTACATTTTTTAGGAAGGGAATATGTATCACTACTGCCTTTTATTCAAGGATTCAAGGTTCTTTATTGTCATTTGCATCACGTGGAACATGAAGTGGAACAAAATTATGTACACAGGGTCCCAGTTACATCCAACAATTCGGGCAGCACGGTGGCACAACTGGTAGAGCTGCTGCCTCTCAGCGAGAAGGTTGCCGGTTCAAATCCCGGTCCGGGGCCTTTCTGGGTGGAGTTTGCATGTTCTCCCCGTGCATGCGTGGGTTTCCTCCGGGTACTCCGGTTTCCTCCCACAGACCAAAAAACATGCTTGTTAGGCTGATTGGTGACTCTAAATTGACCCTAGGTGTGAGTGTGAGAGTGGATGGTTGTTTGGTGTGAGTGAGACAGGTCCCTCTTGTAAATGAGTCCCCGTGACTCAACGAGGCTAGCCTGTATAAATAAAGGTTGAATGAATGAACATCCAACAAAAGTATAAAATGTACAAAGTAAAAGAAAAACAGTAATAAGATCTAAGATATGAACTAAAGAAACTGTTAACTAAAAATGTGCTAAGTACTAGTAGTACAAAAGCAATATGCCGAACAGCAGCACAAACATGAGTCTGTGTGGGCAGATGAGAACAAATGAACACAGTAACATGAAACAGATCAGCAGCAACATGAAACAGATCAGCAGCAACATGATGTGATTTTTCACAATGATTATTCTGATTAGATATTCATGTGTCTAACAGCCTCAGGGTAGAAGCTGTTCCTCAGTCTAGTGCACTTAATGCTCCTCAACCTCCTGCCTGAGGGGAGTGGGGCAAAAAGTGTGTGTGCTGGGTGAGTGGAGTCCATCATGATGCAGGTGGCCCTCTTCCTGCATCTGGAGGTGTAGATGTCTGTGATGGTGGGGAGACTGACTCCAACATCTTCTGTGCAGCCTTCACCACTCTCTGCAGAGCTTTTCTTTCTGCAGCTGTGCAGCCTCCATGCCACACGTTGATGCTGGAGCACAGGATGCTCTCCACTGCACACCTGTAGAAGGAGGTGAGGACTGGGCTGCTCAGACCAGCTCGTCTCAGCCGTCTGAGGAAGTAGAGTCTCTGATGACCTTTCTTGATCAGGCTGGTGGTGTTGTTGGTCCAGCTGAGGTTGTCATTCAGTTGTACACCCAAGTACTTGTAGCTGGAGACCACTTCCACCACAGATCTGATCCTCCTATGTTGGTGGTGGTGGTGGTGGTGGGGGGGTTGTTCCATCTGAAGTGCATGATCATCTTCGTCTTCTTCACATTGATGTGAAGGTTGTTCTTCCTGCACCAGTTCTCCAGGTGATCCACCTCCTGCCTGTAGCTGGACTCATTGTTTGTGATGTATCCACCCACCGCTGTATCATCTGCCAACTTTACAATTAGGGATGCACAAATCCACCTTTTTTTAAACTTCCGATCCGATCCTTAAATCTGGATAACGACCAATGCCGATCCTGTTCCGATATCATCATCATCACTGATTTTATATGAGGCTGTGTAATGATACAAGCCTTCATCTCCGTGGGGCGGCCGTGGCACAGTGGTAATGGCAGTCAACCCCCGATCGGAAGGTTGGAGGTTCGAATCCCGCATCTGCTCACCATGTGTCGTTGTGTCCCTGGGTAAGACACTTAACCCCGAGTTGTTCCCGGTAGGTCTGGATGGCGCCTTGCAAGGCAGGCTACCACTACCGGTGTATGAATGTGTGTATGTATGAATGGGTGGATGGCTGGTATTGTAAAGCGCTTTGGGGCTCCTCACAGGGGGATGGAAAGCGCTATATAAATAAGCTTCATTTACCATTCATCTCTGACTTTGATTTAAACCTTTTCACATCTCTCTGAACTATATTGAAGCAACTCTCACTGATTCTCTCAGTTGAGACACTTTACCAGTTTTATTTTAATAATTTGAATCAAGACATATTATTTTACAAGAGACTCTCTTTAATTTTTACTGTGTGCTAATTCAAATGTAATTAAAAGCGTAACCTTGTGTTATTCATATAATCATGTGTTAATATGCTGGTATATGTCTTAGTCAAAGAACTATGGCAAAGTTGAGAAATATTTCAAGTTGTACTTTTCAGCTTTGTTTTAGAAATGTTAACACGTGAATCAAAGCCTAATCAAGTTATCTTATAACTGGCGACTGGGTTCTATCTTTTCTTAAAACAATCTTTCTCTTTTATCCTGAGTGACCTAACACTTGACCTCTTCCTATGCACCTCCACATTCACGCCTCCTCCTGGTGCCACATGCCCAATCAGGAAGAGCTACGTTTCTGGGTCAAGTCAGCTTCAAATACCCTGACTTCCTGTTTTTCTTCAGTCGAATGGGAGAACTGAGCTGGAAGTTTTTCTCCTAAAAAGCTGATGGACGCGTGGTCAAGCGTCAAAGACCCCGTTCTATCAGCAAGGGTTTCAGCAAGCTAGCTGAAACCCGACCTTGAGCTCTAAGCTCCATCTGAATGAATTTTCCTCCCAAGGAAAGTTTTATTCTGAAAACTCAAACCAGGAAATGCCGTTACTGCGGTCCGAGTTGAAGCAGACGTCTGGAGACGCTGAAAACGGTAAACGGACTGACCAGTTGGACCAAGGGGGATTGACTGTCTTCACGAGGTAACAAAGTCGTCAGATGCTTTGCCAAAGTGTACCGACGTTTAGCTGAGATCGGCCGGAGAGCTGCATGTTTCCTGGTTAAACTCACGTCAAGATAATACCCTCCTATCTTTCCTTCCATTCTTCCTCCTAAACTTTATTTTTATTCTAGCCAGTAACAAACCTAAGCTAAAATGCCTGCAGAGATAAGTTATACTAAGACCCATAACTTTGTTCTGTTGTACCTAGAAGTTATAGACGCGTGATTTCATCTGCTGAAGTAAATTATAGGAAATTCTGATCGATCAATCCATATGTTGTGATGTAATTTAATGATTTGTTAATTAAATGGTTCAGTCCTGCTGAACCAACATAATTTAATGTTTTATGCCTTTTACATCTCATCACCTAGTCACAGATTTATCAATGAATCTGAAAAAGTGAGAACCCGTGAATTATTGATGTATTTTTGTGTCAGTCAGGGGTGTTCAGACTTTTTCAGCATGCGAGCTACTTTTGAAATGATCAAGTCAAAGTGATCTACCTACTATAAGGCCCTGTTTACATGAAAACAATCTGTGGAAACAGTGATTTTTCAATGTTTATTGGGGGTAATAAACAAAAAAATAAGCTGGTTTACATGAAAAATGCTGTGGTTTTCATGTCAGACTGGTTGCCAGATAAGAAATTATGAACTATAGTACAGTGGCTTTAAAATTATACTGTAGTATTTTGACCTAAACTGTTGTGTTTGCTGAGTAAAGATGTTCTAAGATTCAATTCAATTTAGTTTATTTATATAGCGTCAATTCACAAAATAAGTAATCTTAAGGTACTGAACAGACAATTTTTTTAATGTCATGCTGCGATCTACCAGTACTACCTCAGAGATCTACCAGTAGATCACGATCTACCTAATGAGCACCCCTAAACCCTGCCCAATTTACATCAAGTATATAGGTAAATCAGTAAAACTGATCACCTGCCTATATTATTACAGCTGTAATAGTCTCCTCTCAAGTACAATGTGTACACATATATGTAAATGGTAAATGGAGCTTACTTATATAGCGCTTTTCAGCCCCCTTTGAGGGGCCCCAAAGCGCTTCACAGTATCAACCATCCACCCATTCATACACACATTCATACACACATTCATACACCGGTAGCGGTAGACTGCCTTGCAAGGCGCTGCCTGTCCTACCG
The DNA here is from genome assembly GCA_038048925.1 of Garcialebias charrua. NCBI lineage: Eukaryota > Metazoa > Chordata > Actinopteri > Cyprinodontiformes > Rivulidae > Garcialebias > Garcialebias charrua. The sequence goes on from JBBPBX010025681.1 coordinate 7,898, forward strand.
GGAGCAACTCTGGGTTAAGTGTCTTGCCCAGGGACACAACGAGGTATGCCGTGACCGGGGATCGAACCCGAGACCTTCTGGTCCTGAGCCGGCTGCCCTGCATCTACACCATCTTGGACATGTATGCATGTCCAAAAAGGCAACTTAAGGTAAGTTTAATTAATATTGGATGTTTCAGTTACAATTAAATTCTGCTAACACAAAACATGTTTTATTTTATTCCTAACTTGAAAGTGGATATTAAAGTGATTAATTTAAGTGATTGTTTGTTTAAAGTTATGTTATTTATTCTTTTAAATAAGGGGGTGATATAAGATTTTTTTCTTCTTTTGTACTCTTTTTATTCAATGTTTTCTTTTTGATGAATTTGTTTTATTTTGTCTCTTTTAAATGAATGAATAAATGAATAAAATAAAATATTAAATGGCTTTACATCTGCTAAGTTCATGGCATAAATCAACACAGGCATGTTCCTGTTTTTAGTATTTTACATTGTTTTATAATATAGCTGTTTATGTTTCGTTTTTTTTTTTTTTTTCAATACAGTTTTCTATTTTATCATTGTCTACTGTTGTACTGATAAATAACTCCTGGAGGGTAAACTATATTTTGGCTGCAAGTATCAATCTGCAAAATCTTTCATTTTCTACAGCTGATAGCTGTTGGTCATTAATTATGATGAAGTTTAGCAACTTCTCAGTAAACATTCGAGCTCCGTGGCTTCAGCAGTGTTTCTTGTTCAGTTCGGGGCAGTCAGCCAGATTTCGGTCAGCCACTCTCAGCCTGTCCCTCCACCGAGACGGACAGACAGAGCAGGTCAGACTTGACGCAGCTGGCCGGGGTCGGGATGCCTGTGTTTCGATTCAGCGAGAGTGGCGTCCCGCTGAAGCCCCGGAGCTTGAATGTCCAATGTTAGACTAACTTGACTGCCGTTTAATGTGGCGCTATGGCTCTGCAGACATTGAACATTGCTGTCTTGTGGTGTTTATTGTAAAATACTTCTACACAGCGGACGTTACGATGAAAAGTTGGCTAGCTGTTAATTACAGTGCTATTGCACGTTGTAGCTGGCTGCAAACTATGAAATGGATTTCCTGAATGTGAGGTGGGTCTTATTACTCTGGGTTCATGAGACATGCCTCCGTTCAGGAAATCCATTCCATAGTTTGAAGCCAACGTGTATCATGGATTGGAAATATCGGCAGGTTGGATTGGAAAAATCCGATACGTAAATTATGCTGTATCGGAGGCCGATACTGATACCGGATCGGCCCCATCCCTATTTACAATATGACAGCCTGGATGGGAAGGTGAACAGTCATATGTAAGCAGAGTGAACAGTAGAGGGCTCAGCACACAGCCCGATACTGTAGTTTTAAAGTAAGATGATCGTGTGCTGAGAAATAACAAAGTTATATCAGTTTTGTTCAAAATTTGAAAATAACATGATTCACAACATCATGCAATTTGTCACATGATCTAGTAGCCTTTGAAATATGTATTTTGAATGACCACCACATCAAATTTTACCTCAGTTTCTGTAAAAGTCACTGAGATGTAAACATTTGTGTATTCTAAGTTTGATTAGCTATGGAAGCCATCTTAAACTCAGTTGTTTCCAATAATTATTTTGTTGTAGATGTACATTCAATGATTACTTACTGATAGTTTCATTAAAATATTTCCAGTTGTGTATGAGCTATTTTGATAACCAACAAACATGGTTACTCCATCAGTTAATGTCAAAGTTTTAAGTAAAACAGTCAGCAACTTGTTCTGATTGAAGTGTCGAGGATAATGCTAATCATACTAAATTATAGCTCAATATCTGTAAAATGACAGTTATAGTTGTTGTTGTTGTGGCCATCTTCAACTGGGCCAAGTGCAAAAGTTAATTTTTTGGAGGTGTGACTCCACTGATTACTTTCACATGAGATATTTTGCTAACAAACAGAGTTCATTCCATTTATTTTTATTTAAAACACATATCATGTGATCAATCAGCACTCACAGTATAAATTGGAGGCAACTCTTATATAAATGGTTTCCTAAAAGTCTACTTTTTGATAAAAGTCGTAGTAGGTTTGAGATCCTTTTTAATAAGAAACTGGAGTGAACATAAACTTGATACTGTACATTTAAACAGCACATTACAATTTTCATCTGGATTTGTGTAAAGAAAAAACACTACTATTTCCAATTGCAACAGGTGTCCATCTAAATCAACCACTTGAGCCTGTAGGCAAAGAGGATACCATACTTAAACGACAGTTGCAGGCTGCACAAAATCACTCTTAAGGACACAAATAGCCCACGTGCTGCACTTTGGACACCCCTACTTTATATGTTTGATACAAATAAAACTAACAAAACCTGGACTGAGCATATCTACAGCTTGAAGCACAGCTTCCACATAAACAGCTGATTTAGCTTGGTTTTACAAGACAAAGCCAGGACAGTAGCTCTTGTTGAAGTTGACTGCCTTTGGAAACCTGAATGTGCGTATGTGGATGCTGGGGGGGGGGGCAGATTGGCACATGCTGTGTGCAGCACCGCAAAAGTGGTCACTTCTGGCAAATTAGGGATAAAGTTTACTGTAAACCCCTGTGGAAAAACAGTCCTGGTGACTGAGTTTATCCTTAAAAAATGTTTCTTAATGCTCCATTGACGCCAGAAGTGAATCTGCAACTTATCATTACATAGTTTAGTGTTGTACCAAAATACAGACTGTTGACAACTCCTATAACACTCATTGACAAGGCAGCAAGATAAAAACAAGTTCCCATCGGCTACTTCTCTCTGCTAAGTCCTAACGTTTCTTGCTGAGGCTTTGTGGAAAATAAATCAAATATATACAGTATAGACCGCTGGAAAAACCACAATTGTTTCTACAGAACAGATAACTGCTTAAAACGGAGAAAGATGAAGAGCTAAGTGCTCTCATGTGCATTGGGAGTCAGAGGAAGATGAGGAGGGGATTTTGTGTGGAGGAATGCTGACAGGAGCTCTGCAGACATGCCTCATCCTGAATCAAGAGCCACGGCCCACTGAGAGCAGAGAAACACCATGACTGTTTAAACCAAGATAAACCCCCCAGTTCAGCTTCCACATCTCAGCACCTTAAGGAGACAGAGCACACCTGATCTGGTGAGACAGTGCGCTTCGACACACAATGAACACCAGCAACTGTCAATAAAACCACAAGTGCAGATCTGATCATTTAATGTCTTTATCTTTCAGGGATGACCTCAGGGAGGTCACAGTGACACAATCTGTGCCATCTTTAAAAAAATTGATGAAAAAAGATCAATTTTTTGATTAAACAGACTAGACTTGACTTTCACTCAGACAGCAGGTCATGAAGAATACTGAGTGGTGGGAAAGTATAAATTATTCTTACCGAAGAGCCACAAGAAAACCTGGGAATGTTGCAGCAGCCTGGACCAATAAGCTAAACTTGGTTCTGGAAAATGTCAATTTTGTAATTAACTGCAAAGTAGAAAAGCTGTATAATTTAATTAGCTGTTAACAGCAGACATTGTAACTGGAATACAAAACTGACCCATATCTGACATAATGAGAATTTAAAGTTTGTATCTTTAATACTGAACCTGGATTATTGAGCATGGACTTTGTTGGTTTAATAAGGAACATACATAATGAAGAAAAAAAAGAGATATTTTGCTGTATTGTTTTTTCATTCAACCTTTATTTATACAGGCTAGCCTCGTTGAGTCACGGGGACTCATTTACAAGAGGGACCTGTCTCACTCACACCAAACAACCATCCACTCTCACACTCACACCTAGGGTCAATTTAGAGTCACCAATCAGCCTAACAAGCATGTTTTTTGGTCTGTGGGAGGAAACCGGAGTACCCGGAGGAAACCCACGCATACACGGGGAGAACATGCAAACTCCACCCAGAAAGGCCCCAGACCGGGATTTGACCCGGCAACCTTCTCGCTGAGAGGCAGCAGCTCTCCCAGTTGTGCCACCGTGCTGCCCAATTGTAAACACCATCATGTAAACACCAAATTGTAAACACCATCTTCAAATTGGCAACATCAAATTACTGTTTTATGTATTTCGTTTTTTCAGTGAATGAAATATATTTTTTGGCATGAACATGTGTACTGAAGTCATGTTTCTAAGGTATACGTGAAGGATAGATGACAGTGAGATAATCTGTATTTGAAGTTCCCTGCCTTGTGTGTGGAAAGTTGTACACCCCTTGTTTTATTTGATCTTTTTCTCAGGGCACATTAACACAGCCGAGATATCTCACATCGAGTCTTGGCTGCTCCAACCTTTCACATAGATCTTAATAATAATGATATTAATACATTTTATTTGAAGGCACCTGTCATGGCACTCAAGGACACCGTACAATAAAGTATAATATGAAATAAAAGAATAAAACAACAAATGAAAAATAACAATATTTGCATCATACATAACAAATACAGGTAATGTGAGAAGATGGTTAAACTGAACATGTCAGTTTAAAGAAGAGAGGTTTGATTCAGGGCTTGAAAATGGACATTGTGGGAGAATATTTGATGTCCAATGGGGAGAGTGTTCCAGTGGTGGGGTGCTGAAGGACTGAATGCTCTTGAGCCCATAGTGGTCAGAGGAGCAGGTGGTTGGACGAGTTGGGTGAAGGAGGAGGACCTAAGAGTGAAGGTAGGTGTGTTAATGTGCCATAGTTATTTTACCGTAGACACTAATGGGCGAGGCTGTTGAGAACTTTGAAGGTGATGAGCAGGATATTGTAGGAAATAAAAAATGTAATGGGGACCCAGTAAAGATGTTGCATGACAGGGGTTACTGTATATGACTAGTGGAAGGGGTTCTGGAAATTATGTGAGTGGCCAAGTTTTGGACCATTTGCAATTTATGAATAGATTTTGTTATGGTGGATTTTTTTTTTTTTTTCATTATTTGAAACAGAATGTGACCAGTGAACCAGGATCACAGTACTGTTGGGTGAGCGAGGTGGACGGAGACAAGTGATATTACAGAGTCGAAAGTAGACTGAACAAGTCATATTACAGATATGGGATTTAAATGATATCTAAAAAAGTTAAGTCTGGTCCTCTGGACATTATTTTTATTTGAATTTTTTTAATTGTAGAAACGTTTTGTCTTTCATCCGAAAGACTTCTTCAGTCTGATGCCGGGTTCCCACCGAACGCGTCAAAATGCTCCCAACGCACCGTGTTTGCTGCTTGTCAACAGATGTCTGTTCACACCGAACGCGTCTGAAGACGTGCAGTGGGAGCAGCGTCTGGCTCCCTTCCCGGTCAGATTTGTTTTGTTTTCTGTTCACTGGGCAGATAAAATCAGCTGTTCGTGAGCCTCGTTACTACTTGAGTGGGTTTTCTACGAGCCGAACTGCAGCTCCGAAAGTCTTTGTTGAGATTAAAACGTTTTTTTTTTTATGTTTGGGGTGATCGTACGCTCGAGCGGACAGCGGCAACTGTAAAAATGCCAAGTTTCTTACCGGAGGCTGGTTTCTTCATGGAGGCTCGTTGGGGTAAGTTTAAAAAGTCCAAAAAAAGTCCCGTCATTGTTGCGTCATCACATAGCAGAGGCTCTCCCGATTGGTTGCTGCGATGCGTCGAGCAGCCAAAGTTCAAATGAATGAACTTTGGCTGCTCAACGCCTCGTCTGCTTTGGACGCGTGCGTGCGTGGGAAAGAACTGCCGCGCGCTACCGCGCTTGAAATGGTCAAAACGCGCCGCCCCTGGCCGCGCCTCTACATAGACTTTGCATGTAAAGTGACAGCGTCGGCCGCCTGAAACGCGTTCGGTGGGAACCCGGCATGAGGAGCTGTATTCAGCTCAGTTTTATAAATAGCACCTTCTCACAGTGAATCAACCAGTTTGATCAAGGAGGACCATCAGCCTAACGATGGATCGCTAGCACCCTGATGGTTGTTTGCTATTCACAGAGAGCTGACTGATACTAGCAATAACAGCATTGTAAGAGGGGGACAGTTGGACATGGAGGCATCCACCTCTGTTTAATGATGGACGGTTTCTTTTCACAAAGATAGCCTCCTTTAAGCCCCCAGTATACTCCCGCGTACATCCATACGCCGAGGTACGCACGCACGTACACAGATGTACAAGCGTATCCCCGCAGGGCATGTACGTGCAAAGCTCAATTTTTATGACTGTGTACGCAAATGCGGTGTCGCACAATAAACTGCCCGGCGCCGGACTGTTTTGTATATGACACCAATGTATTAAATTCCTCTTCTTCATCCCCTATCTGGTCTTTTCTTTTGTTTTTTTGCGAAAAGTCAAGTGATCTTTTCCTCCTCCATTGACTCCATGACTGAAATTATGAGAAATGAACAAATTTGTCACGAGCAAATTAAACTCAGGTCCAGCGTGGCTGCGGGAGGTTCTGGAGATTTCCTGGTGTGCTGGTGTGATGTGTGGGCTGCAGGACCAGCGCTCCCTGTTTTTTTTTTAGAACTTTTTAATAACAACATATAAACACGGAACACCGCTGCGGCTGCAGCTGCCAGCGCTTGTTTTGTTTTTTTGGACCCGTCAATCAATTCAGTAAGCGTGTCCGCAAATGACCAATCGGCGACCTCAATTTGTCTCGTAGGTAAACGCTTCTTGTCTGTGGAGCTGCGCTGCAGATGCTCAGGGTGGATACTCGAGTATGATGTCTGAAACCTCTGCATACAGTACGTGCGTACATACGTGTGAACGGACATACGTGGGAGTATACTGGGGGCTTTACTCCTCTCTCAAACCATCGTTCCTCTCTATCAAGGATGTGAACATCTTCATCCCTGAAAGAGTGACCGCTGGCCTGGAGATGAGTGTAGACCACAGAGTCCTGACCTGATGATGTTGATCTTCTGTGCTGGGCCATCCTTTTGGCCAGTGGCTGTTTAGTTTCCCCGATGTAAGACTGATCACCCTCCTGACACTGAACAGCATACACAATATTACTCTGTTTGTGCCGGGGGACTGGATCTTTGGGATGAACCAGTCTTTGCCGTAATGTATTTTGGGGTTTAAAAGCCACTGGGACGTTGTGTTTAGAAAATAAACGTCTCATAAGCCGTGTTTCCATCAAGGTTTCTTGATGCGCATTTTGAAGTATCGCATCAGAAAAGCTGAATGGAAACGGCACGATTCGAATTAACTTCCTCTAATTCGCCAAAAAGTTGATACGCTCGCTTGAGGTGGTTTTTGGGTTCTTCGAATCAGAGCCGATGCGCAAAACGAGAGATGGAAACAGATTTGCCGACTCAGTTCTGACGTAGCAAACATTTACATCACGTGACGTCGTCTCAGGACAACATGTAACATCGTTTTATGCTTATGTCTATTATTATATGTTTCAGTGTTTCAATGTTTAAGTGGTTACTGTTGCACCGAGGGACTGAGAGAAACGCAATTTCGGTCCTGTGTATGTCCTGTACATATTGCAGTTCTGACAATAAAGTTGACTTTGACTAAAACTAGTTGGCATGACAGAATAAATACAACTTGCCCGATAGCAACACATTCCTGAAATATTCTCTCCATTTTGCAGAGATGTGTGGTCGGGTCCTGTTTTCAACCGCTACTTCCTGTTTACTGTAGACATGCGTAACGCTGACGTCTGACGTAATGACGCTGACGTCTGACGTAATGCCACTTTGTGTGGCCTGGTGGATGCGCTTCAAGCCAGTTGATGGAAACACTTCTGATTCGCATTAATTTTTATTTACATTTTTGCAAAATTTCAAAAATTCGCTCAAAATTCGAATTGAAAATAGATGGAAACACGGTTAATGTCTCTGAAACTCCTGCAACATACGGAATGACCACTGGTCTGGGTCTGGGTTCCTTCTTTTCACCTGATGGCTGGCTAGAGTCCTGTTTGGGTTTCTTCTCTGCTTTCAGGAAGTCCCAGTTAGGATATCCCCATTGCTCCAGAGCCTGTCTTGTGTGGGATTTCTTCTTCTGCCACACAGGAAGCTGCTGATGTAAACACCAACTCGTCTTCAAAATAAAGGCACCCAAAAGCAGGTTTTTTTCAAGGCAGAAAGTTTGGGTTTGTGCAGAATGACCATCACCATCAGTCTCTCATGTGGTCTATGTGGTGGTTTATTTAAGATTCAATAGTTATTTGCAAGTATAGATAGCAGCAGCAGTTGGCTGTAGCTCTTCTGGTGCAGTCTGACGTACTTCCAGGAGGAATTTCACAATGTCTGTGAGAATAAGCCAAGTACTGGTACTGCTGGAAAATGAAATCAGCATCTCTGTAAAGCTCGTCCGCAGAAGGAAGCATGAAGTCTCTAAGATGTCCTGGTAGATGCTGTGTTGACTGGACTTCAGAAAACACAGTGGACCAACACCAGCAGAGGACATGGCTGCAGTGCAAACCATCACTGACTGGGAAAACTTCTCTCTGGACTTGAAGCAATGTGGATTCTGGACCTCTCCACTCTTCCTCCAGACTCTGGGACCTTGATTTCCAAATGACATGGAAATGTACTTTCATCTGAAAAGAGGACATTGGACCACTGAGCAACAGCCCAGTTCTTTGTTTCCTCAGCAAGTAATGGTGTGGTCACACCAAACAGCTTTTCAACCTCCAAAAAGCTCGTCACGCACGCAAGTGGACGCACTTTGTGTCCAGACCAAAAAGCCAGAACGCAAAACTGCTGCAAAACTGCTGCGGGGTGTGTGGGAGGAGCTTACCGGTGTACCGAGTCGTCACTGCACTCCGCGAGGCGAGGAGCTTTTTATTTCTGTCTCAGTAGAGCAGACTTGACTGGTCGTGAAGGAATTGTCGCGAACACACAGCTACAATGAGTTTCTCTTCCATAGTACATGACTCCGCGGGTTTTTTCTGTGTCCCACAAACAATACGTCACATGCGCAATCGTTTCCGCGTCACTGGTTTCCGCGTCACATAGGGACTCTCCCCCTGACCCCCTCTCTTCTCCCCCGACTCTCCCTGATTGGTTGACACACCAACCAATCAGGTAGAGTTGAGCGGCGTTTGAAAGTTTGAACCGCAAAATCTTCAGCATGCTGAATGCGTGCTTTGGAGGCTGAAGCCAGTCCACGTGCACGGAAAAACGCTTCCCAGCACGCTCAACACGCACGCGACGTGACGCCCGACGCCAAGACGCGGCTGGAAGCGCGTCCCCCATTGACTTCATGGTGTGGTCACACCGAACAGCTTTTCAACCTCCAAAAAGCTCGTCACGCACGCAAGTGGACGCACTTTGTGTCCAGACCAAAAAGCCAGAAAGCAAAACTGCTGCGAAACTGCTGCGGGGTGTGTGGGAGGAGCTTACCGGTGTACCGAGTCGTCACTGCACTCCACGAGGCGAGGAGCTTTTTATTTCTGTCTCAGTAGAGCAGACTTGACTGGTCGTGAAGGAATTGTCGCGAACACACAGCTACAATGAGTTTCTCTTCCATAGTACATGACTCCGCGGGTTTTTTCTGTGTCCCACAAACAATACGTCACATGCGCAATCGTTTCCGCGTCACTGGTTTCCGCGTCACATAGGGACTCTCCCCCTGACCCCCTCTCTTCTCCCCCGACTCTCCCTGATTGGTTGACACACCAACCAATCAGGTAGAGTTGAGCGGCGTTTGAAAGTTTGAACCGCGAAATCTTCAGCATGCTGAATGCGTGCTTTGGAGGCTGAAGCCGGTCCACGTGCACGGAAAAACGCTTTCCAGCACGCTCAACACGCACGCGACGTGACGCCCGACGCCAAGACGCGGCTGGAAGCGCGTCCCCCATTGACTTTACATGTAAACTGGACGCTCCTGCTGCTGAAAATCTGTTCGGTGTGACCACACCATAAGACTCTTCTGATTGTCTCTGGTCAAGGAGTGGCTGGACTTGAAGAATGAGACATGTGCAGCTCATGTCTAGGAGCTGATCAGGGTGTGACACCGGGAGTTAAAAATATTGAACCTCTTCACAATACAGTATTCAAATTTTCTGAGACAATTAATTTAGGTTTTTCATCATTTGTTGGTATAATCAACATTGCAAGAAATAAAGACTTGAAATGTTTCATTCTATGTGTAATGAATCTATGTATTAAATGAGTGTCACGTTCTGAAATGACTGACAGAAAAATTGGACTTTTTCACGACATTCTAATTTTTGGAGATGCACCTATAACAGGTAAACTATTGATTGTTCACAAACTTTCCACTGAATCCCATTTTAAAAACTTTGAACTATCTGTTAAAATCAGATTTTTTTTTTTAACCTTTCAAAATAAAACATCTTCACAGCTGTTCTCCAGAAATGATCATCTCAAATGGTTCACAACATGTGGTGGTGATTTGAGCCTGCACTGAGCACATTGCACCGTGCTGCTGAGCTGCACGCTGGGACAAACGTTCCCGCCGCCAACAGAAATGAACCAAGAAGCCAGACAAGGAGGATAAAATGAAGGACAAGCTACCGGTAATACAGCTGAGGGTCTGAGATCCCTGAAAGATATAAGATTTTAGTTTCATGGGGGACCTCAGGAGGAATAGTGGAGCAGGTTTCAGTCTAAGCTGACAGGTCAGGTTAAATATTGTGCCAATACGTTATATTTAGTATCAGTGTGTAAAGATTAGGAAATTAAACAGGACAATTTTGACACATTACATCTATTTTGCTCTATATTGAACTCTACCTCTGTTTTGTCTTTTTCTGCAAAGGCAAACATCATAGATGGCACAAGAGTTTCAACTCATAAAATAAATGCATTAAAAACATAAGGATTGCATACAAGAATGAAAATGAGTTATTTATGCAACATGCCTTATGTAAAGGAAAATGAAATGAGAAAAGCTTTAAAGAGCAGACTTTTTTAAATCAATTATACATTAGACTGAAATAACTTGGCATGTGTGTCTGTTTGTTCTAAACAAATGGATTTTGAAAGGTTTGATAATGACAAAAAAAACTACAGTATCTATACAATTTGTTTTCTTGCAAGAGACACATTAGATTTCTTTATGGGATTCAAAGCACAACAAAAAAATCAAGGGTCCCTTGTTCAGATTCAAACAAGATTTTTTTAAAGACTATATCACATGTGACCCCCCAAACTATGCAAAGGTTGAGTAGAAATTTGCAGCATGCCTCTATAACTGTAAATGTGTCCTCCAAGACAAATAACTGTAATAAATTAATTGATCAGACCAAAAATTGAACGAGTTGTAAAGGCTTTTCATGCCATAAAATAAGATTGTTTAATGCTGAGAAAAGACAAAGTTATAGCTGTTTTGGTCAAACATTAAAAATAACATTATGTGAAATTGTATGCATTAACATGATCCTTCTCATGATCTTACACTGGAGCAGGTGTAAATGACTACTATGACACCAAATTCTACCTTAATATCTGTAAAACTAAGGTAAAGCCATTTATTTGTTTGCCAAAAAAGCTTAGCTATGGCGGCCATCTTGAATCAGGTTGACTACTAAATGTAAACAGTTGCAGATATCTCGATTACTTTCTGTGAGCTTCATTGACTAACTTGTATAAATAAAGGTTGAATGAATGAATGAACATCAATCCAGTGCTTCATGAGATGTTTTGCTAACATGACAGACAAACAAACGCATGCACACAGCACACAGGCCCTGTCGCCTTTGGCAGCGGGCGATAATAAAAGGTAACCTGCGACTCTTTCTGTCTGCTTTAAAAACTCATAGGAATGAGAGGTTAAGAGGCGGACAGGTGACTCCGCAGTGTGTGTGTGTGTGTGTGAACCTGGCAGCTGCTCCCTCAACAGGAGGCAAGTTTTAACACCAGCCCCGTCTTGAGACTACAGAGGACCAAACCAGGACAGAGCTGTTCCGTCCTCGACCTCGTGCTCCCAAACAACACAGGGCTGAGCTGTTTGAGGCTCAGCGCCACTGGAAACAAGCTGGAATTTACATTCTCAAAAGGAAAGACCACATTTTTTTTCCCCCTGTGTCATTGTGGCAAAATAAACTGCACATTGTTTTGGCTCCAGATAATGAAGGAAAGGCATTCCTTTTAAAAACAGACATGAAGGGAGAAGAAAGTGGCTGTGAAGTGCAGCGATGGAGCGAACACTCACACTGATCACACTCAGAGCGCAGAGAGTGATGTGACCCAGAGCAGCCTCTCTAATCTCGCTGCATGACACTGATGTGTTCCAGGCTGGGGATCGATTAACCACATCAATACGGAAAAGGAGGGGGAAGAAAAACATGTTCTCCTATTTTCTACTTGCATAGAGGCAAAACCAGCTTCCATGTTTCAAGTCTTTTTTTTTTGTCTGCACATGTTCTGGTGGCTTAATTCACCCCTAGAATTGAGATTTTGGTGTTAGAGATGTAACATCACACACGTAGCCATCTCTTAATTGCCTATGACTGAGTGCACATACCATATTATCCACAAGTCACAACACTCTAAAAGTTGCATCAGTCCAAATATGTCTAATAAAGTAAAAAAATCTCTAAATAAGTCGCTTCGCCGTATAAATCACATCTATCATGCGTTATCGCTGACAACCTGGAAATGTGGGCCGGTGTTGTGCCAAAAATCGATGGGCTGCCAAATGGCGGCCACGGGAGCGTGCGCGGGAGGACTTTATCAAGAATTTAACAAAATTAATATTTAAAAACAATTATTTGTTTGCTCAAAATTATAGTAAAGGTGTGTCTCAGTCAAACTTTTCCTTAACAAATGCACTTTGAGGGTGAAATCAGATGCATTTTAAAACCTGATTCGCGGAAGCGGGAGTACGCAGAGGGATGACTCACTGTGCATTTCTTCAAAATTTAACAAGATAAACACCTAAAAACATTTATTTGTTGGCTCGACTATATAGTAAATGTGTTTCTCAGTTGAACTTTTACTTAATAATGCACTTCAGTGGTCAAATCAGCTTCATTTTGCCGGGGTGGCGCGGCAAAATGAAGCTGATTTGCCGTTTGCTCCAAGCGATCAGGACAAAGGTGGCAGCCTATGGCAAGCCAATTGTGTCATTAATATCCACTTTTACCTATTACTTGACACAACGGCATGCCATACTACTCGAGTGCCATCTAGCAGCTGAAAATGGTAGTGTTCAATATTTTCAGTCAGAATGAATGAAAACAGTCATATCGCAGCTAAAAATTAGTTTATAAATATGGGAAAAAAATCCACAAATGCGTTGCTTTGGGATGTTCTGCTTCAGACCAAGTTATTTGAAGTTCTTAATTCAAGATGGCTGCCACAGATAACTGACCTAAGTAAACACAAAACGGGTTATAACTTCAGGTAATACATGTTCAATTAAAGAAGGCTATTTTCATTTGTGCTGGAGCTACTCAACCTAACTCCTGCTGAGATACAGTTTTAACCAAACAAGCCGGAGAGGCCCACTTGGGCTGATGAGAAGACATTTTCTTCCTAATCAATATTACTGTAGTGTTTGTTGAAAAACAGCAACAAAAAAAGATTAGTACACATTAGTACACATAAAGAATAACATTTTTAAGTGGCAAAGTGCAATAAAAAAGCTTCCTACCTTGACAGGTCCTCTCATTGGTTAGCAGCTTGTAGCCCTTCTTGCAGCTGCACTCGAAGCTACCCACTGTGTTCCGGCACACATGATCACACCCCCCATTGTTGAGACGGCACTCGTCAATGTCTGTGAACAGAAAACCCTAATGAGGAGTGGATAATTCAAATCCGTCATGACAGCTGAAAAAGGGAGACAATTAAATCAGCAGTAGTTTGTTTCTTTTTGCCACTCGGGCACAACTGAAGAAAGCTGCGAACACGACCCCAAATTACTTCAACTGTTAGCACGCTGTGGCCTATTTATGCTCTGCAGAGTATTCTGAGCGAGAATGATTTACAGTTGGAACGTCTGGCACCTGAGAAGATGTGAACCCTGTGTCAGGAGTTACGACAACACGAGTTCACAAAGGTTGTTTAATCAAGTTGGTGGAGATTTATGTGGAAAAGGGTGCACAAAGGGAACATTTAGTCTTAAAAATGTGAAATAAACTCCATGGGTTCCCTTACTGGTCCTCTGGGGGACTAAAACCAGTTAGCATGTGGCTTTGAAGAGCGTCAGCTCTCACACAGCGAAGCCTCGCAGCAGTAAATTCAGAATCATCCGTGCCCATCTCCAGTCTCCTCTGCACAGCATGTGCAGACCCTCCAACCCTCCGTCGATACGGGCCGTGTTCATCTCCGTGTTTTGGTTAATTCGGTGCTTGGCAAGTTTTTCTGCGGCTTTGATTAATTCTGAATCGTCACCACAAATGAGGCATTTGCCTCTCGAAGGGGATCTTCATCATCTGGTTGAAATGAATGCAGAATAAATTAAATTTAAAAATCCC
>JBBPBX010025681.1:22308-34949 GCA_038048925.1 Garcialebias charrua
CTCTTGCCCCCCCAGAAAAGCCTCGCCTGAAGTAAGCTCCTGTCTTCTTGTGCCAGTGCCACCTGGGTTTGCTTTCCTCTCGTTTCCTCTCAAACCAAACCAGTACGATTCAGGGCGCTCTTATCTGTGCAGTTTGTAAAAACAAGTCACAGAACGCCGGCAGATTTCTGGGCTGGCTCCACTAGAAACAAAGCGTGTCTTTGTGTAGTGTGGTGTCTTTGTTCTGCTAGTCAACCCCGAAATTTCCATATACTGTAAAGTTTGGCAAAGTTTTAGCAGACGTAACTTGATAAGACTTGCAGAAGTTTGGGATGTTCTGCTTCAGACCGATTGAAAAACTGGTGCATGGGAAACCGATGCTCAAAATGTGCTGTGGAGAAGCAGAGAGCAGGGAAATCCTGGAGTTACAGCATTAAAGCTGAGAAACAGCAGATCTTGTTCTAAACTGAAATTCAGATGATTGACTAAGACAAGGAGCTCAAAATGGTAACAGGTTATTAACTATTCAATCATTCCTTTGCTGTAACTCCAGGTGGAGGGAGGACCCTATGGCAACACGACAAGCAGGAAATTAATTTCACGACAGGTGCTGCGTTAAAGCCACCTGGATAATGAATTATTATTATTTATTTATTTTACCTTTGCAGGTCTTGCGGTCTGGTTGCAGAGTGAAGCCGACAGGACAGCTGCAGCGGACGCCTGTCACCGAGTCGTGACACGTGCTGTCGCAGCCACCATTGTTCACCGCACAGGTCTCTGCAGAAAAACAAGGAGTCAGACGGACCCCATAAAACATACAAAGTACATGCTGTCCCATAAAACATACAAAGTACATGCTGTCCCATAAAACATACAAAGTACATGCTGTCCTGACCTACTTAATGACACCTCATGCATACTGATATTGCTGCGAGAATTAGGAGCCTCACGCTCAGCTACACTGTTAATTCAGTCAAACAGACGGAGAGAGGAGGAACAGCAGACTCGTTTGGCATTTAGCTGCAGAAAAGAGGAAATGAAGTTGAATCGCTCATAAAAGCAGCGAAGGAATGAAAGGGATGTGAGCAATAAAAGACTATGTAATGAAGAAGTATTAACACAGCCAAACAGAGGATTTTACTTTGTTTTTTTTATGTGCATGTGGGTAAAATGTGTCTGCCTCTCTTTTGAAAAGATGATTTATAACCTTGAAAGTTTTTGATACCGCGCATCACTTATCATTCTTTTATTGTAAAGCTGGAGTTTTCACTTTCTGGTTTGCACTAAACCTTCCAGGCATTTAGGGGAATAAAACAAAATCAGTTCCAGCTACCTGCGCCTCGTTTTCACTTAAATGAAACGTGAATGACTGAAAAGCAAAAAGTCAAGGCAGGACAGCTGAGGTCTCGCCTCTAGACAGTGAGACATTTCACAGAGACGCTCATTTCAAACAGCACAGGAGAAATTTGCTCTCACATCAGAGACCGCTGTGTGCCTTTCTTGAGCTTTGTAGGAAACCAGCTCACACTCCTTAGAAATCAGGAAAACGGAGAGAGGAGGCGACGCTCCTCTGTGATTTGAACCGATAACTTTCATTAAGACAAGCAGTGATCTGTACACGCCACTGCTTTGTCTCTGATACAAAGCTCTTTAAATAGGAGAAACCACAGCTTGATCAGTTTTTCTTTAACTTGTTAAGCTGTTAAAAATGAAGCTGAGTGTGTGTTTTTAATAAAAACACAAGGAGCCTGAGGAACTTAGTAATTATTTTCACTGACATTTAACAAATGCTTGCAGCGGCTATAATCAAACTTTCTACAACTTGTTCTGTCAAAGAAAAAACAAAGTCTACATCCAAACCTACACCCTGAGCTTTTACATATCACATTAAAATAAAACAATAACCTATTAAAAACAAGTTACACACTACTTGGTGTTAATGAAGTAAACAGGAAAAATCTTCCAATTGGAAAAGTGATTAATGTGTTTTATCATTTATTATAATGAACTCACAATAACGCAGCGTGTTGCTATTCTTCATACAAAAACTGTATGTAGGAACAAATAATGCAGCTGTTGAATGGAAATTAGTCTGTTTCAAAAAGTCCAGATTTTCAATAAAATGTTGCAACAACTGAATAGAGTTGTGCACAGTTCAACACATTAAACCTGTAAGAATAGAAGATTTTCACACACTGCATGTGGAAAGAAAAAGGTAGCAAATATTGTCTGGTCATCTTTGAAGTGATGTTCTGTCAAATAGTTATCAGTAGTTATTATTTTATTTTATGGTTCAGCTGAGAAAACAACAACAAACTAAACAATGTCGTGCAACAAAGGTATGCCATTTTTGAGAAAGAGCTTTATTATTAAATTTAAAAACAATATAAATACTGTATGTGTCTGGTCATTCGCTTAGCTTGGACAAAGACTTGTGCCCTTTGCTCCACACTCTGAGCTCAATGACTGATGTCATGGCTGATAAAGTACTAACTACTGACAACTATTTGACAGAACATCACTTCAAAAACAACAAGACTACTGTATCTGGTTAGCAGTGTATCTTACCAAGTGAGGTAAAGTCTCAATTTTGAAAGATCCAATGCATAGTTGGTGTATGACATAAAAAAAACAGCCAGAACAAGGATGGTCTTTGCATGGTCATGGTGAAATAAGAATGCAATGTTTCCCAGTATGTGTGACAAAGCAAGCAAGGTTGTGATAGTTAGTAATCATGGTGGCAGTGTATCGTGGTCCTAGAGTGAGGGTTATGATGTGGGGCTTGTGAACAATGGCAGGGGTTGGTCATTGAGATAATGAAGAAGGCCCTCCTATGCTGGTCTAGACCACAACTACAATTATGATATAAAATCATGGGAACAAGCGAAGTTGTGATCCCCATGTGCCTCCATGATGTAATCTTTTAGCACATAGTTACATTACAGGGTTTGAGAGAGTCATGTCAGGACAATGTAAATAAAGTAGTGAGGATACAAGAAGATAACACATGGACACAGAAAACGAATGGAACGCAAATAGCAGGGCCGGCAGGGGAGGGTGTCTCAGGGGGGTTCATTCTGGGGGTCTCCCCCAGAAAATTTTGAATAAAGTACCGGTACTTTCGATTTCCCGCATTTTGGTGTATTTTAACGGGGTTGTTAAACATTTACGTTTATCTATATTTGTAAACACTCCGCTTCTGTCAAGCATCCTCTCCACACATCCCCCTTACTCGACGGTTCCGAGCCCAACAGTCACTGTGTTTCCATCCATTTTCATTTCGAATTTTGAGCTACCTCGCAAATATGTAAATACAAATTAATGCAGATCAGAAGTGTTTCCATCTACTGGCTTGAAGCGCTTCTTCCAAGCCGCGCACAGCGTCATTACGTCAGACGTCAGCGTCATTACGTCAGACGTCAGCGTCATTACGTCAGACGTCAGCACTGCGCATGTCTACAGTAAACAGGAAGTAGCAGTTGAAAACAGAACCCGGCCACACATCTCATCAAAATGGAGAGAATATTTCAGGTATGTGTTGCTATCGGGCGAGTTGTATTTATTCTGTCATGCCAACTAGTTTTAGCGATGTTACATGTTGTCCGGAGCGGAAACAGCTGATCAGTCACGTGACGTGAATGTTCGCTACGGCAGCACGAGTCGGCAAATGTGTTTCCATCTGTCGTTTTGCGCATCTGCTCATTTTCGCAGATCCCAAAAACCACCTCAAGCGAGCGTATAAACTTTTTGGCGAACTTGAGAAAGTAAATACGGATTTTGCCGTTTCCATTAAGCTTTTCTGCTGCGATACTTCAAAATGCGCACCTAGAAACCTTGATGGAAACACGGCTACTGTCCCTGCTCGTTGTCTGACTCCACATGTAAAACCCCCTCCCTCTGTTCCATAGCTGCCCCTGTGGCCTCGTGCCCACGTACGACTGACTGGTTAGCTCGCTCAACACTCACCCCCACCACTCTTTTAGGGGCGGAGATTTTTTTAAGGGTAGAGGCAGAAATGCTTACTTGAAGAGGCAGATCGTATGCAATATTAAGAAGCTCATAAGTGGCTGTTGTGTTTAAAATTAGTGTTTAAGTAAGTATTTTCAGTTTTTTTTTTCATTCAACCTTTATTTATACAGGTTAGTTCCCATTGAGCCTCGAGGACTCGTTTACAAGAGAGACCTGTTAAAGTGAGTTTACGTATCAAGTATAAGTTTTATTTATCAAGGCAGTCATGTTTGTTGATAACTTTATTATTAGTAAGTCTGAGAGCTACCTGATCCAAGCAAGCAGGTACCGGAACGCACCCTGTCAAAATTTGGGAGTTCCCGGATCCAGTTCCGGCAGGATCTGGCTCAAATTAGATCACAGGGTTTGACTCTTCAGGGATGACAATGGGTTATGGGGTCCAATAAGCCCAGGTTTAGGTATTTTGGATCTACTCAGTGTTGGGCGTGTTTGAGTTTTGTGAAGCTCAGCGCTGTGTATCATGGCCAAACACTTCATATCTGGCGTGGTACATTTTGACCTGGGGGTGAACTTGCTGTGGTGCCCACTTGAAAAGATGCAAAGACTAAAACTTGAAATTTTGCTTTTAATTGTCTTAAAAGTTTTTACAGCTTTAATAAACTTCAACAATTATTTTTTCTGAACAGTATACATTATTAATTTTGTTCTTGGTGTTGTGTTAACACACTTTTGAATACTCCAAACCACAGACTGGCAACCCCCACCCCGTTATTATAAGGGGAATTTGGAATAAGGAATTACCTTTTATACATGTTGCTGCTCGTACACCCCCTCACCCCCAACAAGAAGCAGTTTTAAAACATTCAGTATGACTTTCACTGCAGTCATTATCTTGGGGATACAAAAAGTGAATCATCTTAAATCAAAGATTTGTGATCTTGACTGGAATCCTTTTGTTAGTGGAGTGTGGATATGAAAATCTGGCAAATTTTTGGTTTTCTTGGTATTTATTTGCAAGAAAAACCCTTGAAGCGAAGCTTGGTGATATTTAAAAAATAAATTAAACTACAATAAAAAGAACACAGTTTCCAATGGAGTATTGTGTTTGCAGCAACAGAACGTTTTAAATTATGCTCATAGTCTGGTCAGTGATTAAACTAAACATTAAAGACAAACGCAGGAAACAGTGGCGTTCATTTTTCTTCTCATGATGTCAGAGTCAGAGATTCTTTATTGTCATTTGCACCACATGTGGTACATGTGATGAAACGAGATTATGTACACAGGGTCCCAGTTACATCCAACAATAAAATGTAAGAGAAAGACAGTAATAACATCTAAGATATGAACTAAGAAAAATATCAACTAACAATACACTAAGCAGCACTAATATCATAGAAAACATTACTCCAAACAGCAGCACGAACATGAGTCTGTATGGACACAGCAACAGGAAAAACAGATCAGCATCAACATGATGTGATATCTTGCATTGATTATTCTGGTTATTTATTCATGAGTCTAACAGCTTCAGGGTAGAAGCTGTTCCTCAGTCTAGTGGTTCTACACGTAATGCTCCTCAACCTCCGTCCTAAGGGGAGTGGGGCAAAAAGTGTGTGTGCTGGGTGAGTGGGGTCTTTCACATGCTGAATGATGCACACAATAACCAGGGCCTTGTTGTTTATGGGTTAGAAAGCAGAAAATTGTGAAGTCCTGATAAACAAACAATAACAATAAAAAAAAATTTGGGGGGGGGGGGTTGTTTTGACACTATCATTCATCCTGCATCAGTTTTTGGCATAAACTTTAGGAAGCATACAGAGCCTCAAAGCAACAATTCAGGTTAATTAAAGTGGCACGTTGAGGAAAAGGTTTAAACAGTTTCTATCCTGTTGTCAATAGATCTTTGAACCTGAGTTTGAAGAAAAAAGTACCGGTAGTTGACTTGTGATCAAACCGATGAGCTGAACATGCGTTTCAATGCAGCCAAGATCAAAGTAGATTGACACGATCTAAAAAACTCCAGTCTCAAAAATGTCAAGTAAACATTTCATAAATCTTTACTCTTTACTGATTTTGATCTTTGTTCACTTCAAATCACAACAAGTCGCAGCAGCAGGTAGCTGTAGCCCTTCTGGTGCACCCTGGGGCACTACTAGAGGGAATAGAATAAAACTGAAATAACTGTGTAATAGAAAACTGATAGTTGTGTAAAGTTTTTATTAACAGCGTTTACATGAATTATTACAAACATTATGACAGCGAATGGCACTCCAGTCTTAAAGCCAGACTGCGTTCCAGTAATTGCAAAGTGTGAGCCGGAGCAGTTGGCACACGAGACGATGAGATGGTGTTGGGACATGCCTCTCAAGCTCTTAGTCAGGCAGCTGTCTCATCAAACCATAATGATCATGTGTTAAAAGAGAAACGTAACATTTCAGACATTAAGGTTTTGTAAAGACGGGGGGAGACACACAGTCTGGCGTGTATTCGTTTGTGTATTCTGGATGCACACCAGCCACAGCTACAAAAGTTGGGACATGCAATTACAGCAAAAGAGGGCCCACTTCTGCAAATATACAGTATGATGCGCGGAGGGGTTGGTTTAAAGCTGATCCTCTGTAATATGTGTTTCATGCAGAGACATTCAGAAAGAAAGAAAGAGCTATGTGTTGTCATCATACACTGATGAAATTAGTTCAGAACTCACCAGTAAGCTCAAAGCAGAGACTCACTGAGAATAAATGGCCTTGTTAGAATTTTTCGTTTCTTTAAATGTTGATAAAACTTTGTACTTTCTTGAACAAACCGCAAACACGGAGCTCCAGTAAATTTACTCAGACAGAATAAAGTTAGTCAGACAGCCTATCTGATGCTCTGAGGTGAGTCCTTCTTCAAAAACATGAACACCCACAACAGAAACATTAAAAAGGTCTGGCGTTTCTGGTTCTGGTAGGAAACGCAGGAAATTCAGGAGACAAACCTGTTACAGGGATGTGCAACATATGTCTTTTTATGTTCCTATTTCCGAACAAAAAGCAAAGAAACTAGGACAGCAAATCTTGAATTAGGTCAGACTGTTTTAGTGTGTTGCATGTGAGGAACTAAGTGTTCATGTGCAAACAGTTGCAACAAATAGTAACTTAAACCCCTCGTGCGCTCCTCCGGCTCCTCTGAGACCGAGTCTCCTCCTTGTTTCTTACATGTTATAATTAAATCGTAAATCTCTTTGATGTATCAAGGTTTGATACGTCTTCACAGATTTATGAGGTCATTTTCGAAAGTATCTTTGCTGCTTTTATGAAAACACATCTCGCCGTGAAAATTGGGTTTAAATGCATTAGTGATATAAACGAGTTTCAAAACTCTCCCCTCCACCATCCTGTTCATGTTCATGTTTTTTCCGCAAATGTAGTGAATCAAATCACTTTCGGCCTTGAAACTGAATAAATTTTTCATTAAACTGATTGTTTCCCAGCAGTTTTGGACACAAGATTACACATGTAAAAAAGAGAAATAAGTATGTGCTTGCAGGGTTCTGTGATTTATCTCTTGCATAAAGCTAAGCTGAATCGTTGGCTCTCTCTCTGCAGCTAATAGTCTGTGATGATGGAGTTTAGGAACACCACGGCGGAGTGTTTGAAATAGTCCAAGCTTAATTTCACTCATCTCAGTCATATCAAAACACAAATAAAGCAGAAGTCTTTGGTCTGACTCTTGGAAGCCATTAGTTACAATGAAGATGTTTTTTCACTTCCAGGAAATCCAGTTTGCTTTTGTACTAAATGTGTCCTCAAACAATAGATCAATCGGTGCAGCAGTGAACTGTAACCACAAGTAACTTGAGGTAAAAATACTGACAGTCAATGCCACAATATGTAAAGCCCTACACATAAAAAAAAAAAAAAAAAAAAAACTGGATTCTAATTCAAAATGGTGCATATGTTGCACTGGTCCAAATACAAGCTGTCCAAGATCAAAGCCAACCTGGACCCCGTAAGTAATCATTGTAAACAAACTCCAGCTACACTCCTGCATATATTCTGGACCTGTCCCAAACTGCGGATCTTTTGGCAATCTATTATTGACACCTTCTCTGTGGTATGTAGAAAAACTGTACACCCATCACCATTCATCTCACTGTTTGGGGTGGTCCCTGTGGATATGTCCTTCAGCAAGTACGAGAAGGATGTGATTGATTTTGGCTCTCTTTTGGCCAGGAGACTTGTTTTGTGCAAATGGAAGGACCTACACCCCCCAGCATATGTACATTGGATAAGAGAAGTGGCATTTCATATTCATCTGGAAAAAATCTGATAGACTTTCTGTTAAGAGGTTTTGGGACACGTGGCATCCATTCGTATCGTATGTTCAAACTATGTCTATGCCTGTTTAACAAGTTCATGTCAGGCTGATCCTGTGCGGGAGGGGATTATGTTATTTTGTTGTATGTCTTCTTTTCTTATGTGTGTGTATGTTCTATTTAAAAAAAATCAATAAAAATACTTTGATTTGAAAAAGAAAAAAAAAAAGCTCTGGATTCTCACCTGCTGCCAAAAGCGATAATGTTTTTACCTTGTCTCTTTGAGTTCATTTGTCTGTGGCAATAGCAAATTATCTTAAGAACCAGGGGACAAGTTTTAATGAAACTATCAGAGGGAAATGACTGGATGTACATCTAAAGCTGATTTACCTTTCAAGATGGCTGCCACAGCACAAATAATCCTTAGTCCAGAAAGAGCTCTAACTCCGCCAAATGTACAGATGCTGAGCTACAATTTGAAGTGGTAAAGGCTGAGAATAATTCGATTCCATTTTTTTTTTTAAATAATGTTAACAGCCTCCTCAATGACTGCCTCAAAATGGTAAAAAAAAAAAAAGGCATCAATTATTTTTTCTTTTACAATTCAAAGAGCCAAGCGGGGGTGAAATATGAAATTAATTTAATAAAAGTCTAATAACTTTACTCTTGCAGCTGGTCTTGGTGGAAATTGTTGATCATTTGTAACTACGGTACCTATGTTTTTCTTTTTGTGCATTGAATATTTATCTGGACATGAAGTTTAAATGATGAATGTCTTCAATGTACCAACCAACAAAACATTTGGAATATAAAAGGTTTTGGTGAGTTGCCAAAATAAATGTTGCAGGATAAAACCTGCACGAATTGGCTCTTAATATCACAGTTAAAAGTAAAAAGAGGATTTCTAAAAACAACTGAAATCAAATGCATCTGTGAAAATGACTGAAGGGGGCAGCTTGTGATGAACTGACCCTCTCTGTGTGACGTATCGAAGGTAGCCTGGTTATATAACGCCCTCCTGCAGGTTGCAGGCTCCTTGTTTGCAGCTGTGTTTGGAAAAGGTGTGGTTTGACACAGGCTGTTATTGAAAGGGCATTCACAGAAGGAAGAGGAAGGTGGTGGGGGAGCTAAAGGTCAGAGGTCAGAAGGATGATGCCCCCCTGAGGGAGGGGCTTGTTCAGAGTCTGCTCACTTAGCTTCCTCTATTCCCCGAAACCCGCAGACCCCCAGAGAGAGGAGCCAGATGAACACATATTTACCATTAGGGAACAGCTGTGGGGCTGCCTGGGACTGGACACTCCTCTCCCCTGCATGCACACACACACACAGACACACAGGGGGGCACACATTGTAAAAACACCTTTTATGTTCACCGTGCACTACAACTGCACAGTGGTCATGTGAGATAACAGAATATTCACCTCACTCACATCTACCGTACTTTCTGTGTACATCTACCATACTTTGTTCTATTTTACCCAGTCATATATCAAATTTGGTTTCTGTATTTTTTATTGTTTTCAAAATATGTAATTATATTTAAAATACCACTACAGTACATGTAAAAATACAGACTTTTTCAGTTCCTTTGAAAACATTGTTCTGTTTGAAATCTGCTTCAGCAGACATGCTCTGTCCCAAACTGTTTTAGCTTGTAGAAACTGTTTTATTAATATTAGCCATGGTTTTGCTGCTTTAGGCATACGTTTTGCTACCTTTGACATTATCATCAGTTTTAACAATTTTACCTCCTGTTTTGTTGATTTTAGTTTTAGTATTAAGTGTATTGTATTGTATAGCTGGCTTTATCTACAAGTATGTGTAGTGATACAAGCCTTCATCTCTGACCTGGATTTACACCCTTTCACTGAGTCTCTCAGTGGGACACTTTAACACTGTTTTATTTTAATAATTTCAATCAAGACACATATTATTTCAGAAGAGACTTCCTTTTAATTTGTGTTAATTCAGAGTTAATTAACAGAATAACTCTTGTCATTGTATGATCATGGTTTATGCTGTTACCAATGTTGATCACTTCTTCATATGATGAATCAAACTGTGTCCAAAGTTGAATTATATGTCGGAATGACTTGTTCAGTTTTGTTTATAAATGAGAAACAGTTT
Organism: Garcialebias charrua; assembly: GCA_038048925.1. Classification (NCBI taxonomy): domain Eukaryota; kingdom Metazoa; phylum Chordata; class Actinopteri; order Cyprinodontiformes; family Rivulidae; genus Garcialebias; species Garcialebias charrua. Next base: position 32,687 of record JBBPBX010025681.1, read on the forward strand.
TTAATCAGTAATCTTATTACTGGCGACTAGTTTCTGTCTGTTCTAAAAACAATCTTTCTCTCCTATCCTGAAGTGACCTTCACACTTTCTGACTCTCTCCCACTGGGTAAACAAACCAATGAGGGAACTGGAACATAACCAGGTGGTTACACTTCCTGTTTGATCCTAGAGTCTGTGGATGAAACTGAACCATGAGTTTCCATCTAAGAGCTGAATGGACATCTGTCAAACGCTAAGGACACATCATCAGTTAAGGATTTATAACATGCCAGTTATAAATCCATTTTGAGCTGTAAAAAGCTCCACTTTAGTGAAATTCCTTCAAGGAATCTTTTATCTTGAAAGCCAAAACCGGAACTGAGGCTGTTACCCCGGTGAGGTGGAAGCAGACTTGAGCGAGCCGCTATAAGATGGACGCTGGTCGCCTGTAAACCGTAGCAGAACGGACGGTTCATGCACGTAAGGCTGGGACTAGTTTACCGGGGCAGAGACCAAGAATCTTCGCACAGGTTAAACGTCGATGTCCATTCGACCGAAGTCGAGCGGAAGCCGCCGAGGAACTGCCATGTTTCTGGTTAAAATATCTCAAGATAAGTCAACCCCTGTTCTTACTTCTTTTACTCCTCCATCTTAGTCCTCCTAAACTTTCTCCTTATATCTTAAGCCAGTAAACTTTGAGTTAAACGTGCCTACAGATATAAAAGTAATATGTCATCCCATTACTTGTGTCTGTTGTACCTAGAAGTTACGGACGCGTGATTTCATCTGCTGAAGTAAATTTATAGGAAACTGATCGATCCAACCATGTACAAATGTTCTGATGTAATTTAATGATTTGTTAATTAAATGATTCAGTTCTACTGTTTCAACATAAATTAATGCTTCATGGCTTTTATATCCCATCACCAAGTCACAGATTTATAAGTTAAGCCCCCAGTATAGCTCTGCGTTTTGACGAGCGCCGCGCCACGCCGTGTGAGCGCCGCGGCACAAACCTTTGAAGGCGGGCGTGAACGCGCCAAGCTCAAATTTTACGACCGCTTACGCGCGCGCGTTGTCTCACAATAAACTTCCCGGTGGGGGACTGTTTTGTATGAGACACAAATGTATTAAATTCCTCTTCTTCATTGCTGATATGGACTTTTGTTTTGTTTTTTAGCCAAAAGTCAAGTGATCGCTTGAAGCGGTCACCATTCGCTTCCTCCTCCGATGAGGAGGAATGAATGAACTTGTCACAAGTGAACTAAAGTCATGTCCAACGTGGATGCGCCAGGTTCTAAATATTTCCTGGTGGGCTGTGGGCTGCAGGACCAGCGCTCCCTGTTTTTATTTTATTTTTTAGAACTTTTTATTAACATATAAACACAGAAAACCGCTGCGCAGCCCTCTGCCTTTTTTTCTCCCACCCGACATGTCAATCAATTCAGTAGGCGTGTCAGCAAATGACCAATCAGCGACCTCAGTTTGTCCCGTAGGTAAACGCTCCGCCCTGCTGCTGCTCAAATTATGTCAAGAATTTGGAGCTTCACGCTGGAGCGTCACGCTGAGCTATAATGTGAACTGCCTGCGCGCAGCACGCGCCGTCGAGCGGCGTGCTGCACAACGAACAGCTATACTGGGGGCTTTAATCTGAAAAAGTGAGAACCCGTGAATTATTGATGTATTTTTGTGTCAGTCTAAACCCTGTCCAATTTACATCAAGTATATAGGTAAATCAGTAAAACTGATCACCTGCCTATATATTACATATGTATTTACTAATTTTAGCTTGTAGTTACTATATTGCTGCTTTTAGCTTCTAGCTACTTCTCTGTCATTTGTAGTTTTTAGCTTGTTTGTTGCTGATATTAACTTAAACTTGTGTTCAAACTTTTGATTTGATCCTTTAAGTTTTTATGCTACTTTTTAATTTTTACTACTTTTACACAAATTTTTGTTTACTCTACATCAATGTAATAATAATGTTTACATCAGAAGCTTTGCTTTTACACCATTTGCATATTAACAATATAAGCTCAGTATATATAATATTTGCGTAGTAATATAAAGTTGAAGCAAGATGACATTACACCTCTTAAATTATATTTAAAAAAAAAAGAACCATTTGAACTTGGTCCGACTTAAAAGCTCTGCCACTCATCAACTGGTACAGAGATTTATGTACCGGTAGTTAGAAAACTCATAAATAAAATTTATGAATAAACCAGGTAAGAAACAATGTGAATGGCAGACTTTTTCTACTATATATATATATATATATATA
>JBBPBX010025682.1:0-10056 GCA_038048925.1 Garcialebias charrua
AAATAAAAACAAAATAAACCTGGTGTCTTCATTTTCAACTTTAATAACACGCAACATGTTACGCATCATTTAAATGATGCAACGAGTCCAGATAGCTTCATTTAGCTCAGATAACTTTATATATCTCCCACGCTGACATAAATTTTGTTTATTATTGTTAAACTGTTATTATTTAGCACATTTAGTATGTTATAGTGCAGCATGTCATGCGAAATATCTGCCTGCCTTGTTCAATAAACAGTTACAGTATATTAGAACTGGATCCAGCTGTGTCTCTTCCAACACGGATGCAAATAGATTCAGGTGTAGATTACGGTAATTCAATATGAGACTCAAAATATATTCCATCAGTCATAGTTCAGAAAGCGGTGTGTGTCCGCCGTCATTGTTGATAGAAATGCCGTCTGTCCGCGTGTGTGCTGCGCGCATGTGGTTCAAACAAAGGCTCAGCGGGAGATGTTTATGTTATCAACGGGGGGGTCAGCAAAAAACCTCCACTCTGGAAGGTGGATTCAGAAACCTCCGGCTTCAAAGAGGGGGCCAGTGGTGTCCTGTAAATGATCAGCAGAACCGCAGAGAGAAAGCTGCGGTTTCACTCAAAATATGCGCCGTGTAAACGGCCCCTTAATTGCAGATGTGGCTTCCAGGAGCTGTATGGTTGATGGTGCCTGACATGGCTGACTGGTGGACAATAATTGTGATGGAAGCCATCAAGCTGGCTATCTTGCAGCTTTTAGAGCAGGGCTGTCCTGCAAGATTTTTTAAGCAGCCGACAGGTACTGAGTGGCCAAAAAGGCTCCAGGTCCAGTGGTCACAAAAGCTAAAACTCAGGTGTGGGAGGAATGTGGAGAGGCCATAATAAACTTTGATCATGTAGGATAGCTCTTTCTGCAGGTACCTGAGTCCAGGGTGGCATCAACAAGCAGCAGCTGTGAATCATTCCACTAACAAGCTCTAGACTATAAGAGGCTGCAGAAGAGCTCCCTTCCCTGCTGGAGCATTACCGGTACTTGCCTACTGGTAGGCCTCCTTGTGCTAAATCTAAACCTTGTGTTTTCATTGTGTTCTTCTAGAACCTGTTTCCTGGGTCTCCAGTCTTAGGTCCATTGTTGCCTTTCTCAAATCCTCGACTCCTGTACCTCCTTGTGGATCTCCCCCAGCTGCTCCGTCACCATCCAACCATTTGCCTCCACGCTTCACCTGCGCTCTCCAATTATGGACCTGACCTATCTGGAATCCTCTGCCCTTCTCTCAACACTGTTTCTCACCTACCTTCCTACAAGACATGAACAACTTGCACTATCTACCAGTACCTCCTTCCAGTTCCTGACGTTTCTCCTTTATCTGGGTTCTGGAACAGTGGACAAGGTCTTTTTCCTTGCAGAGTTGACAAGAGGATTGTGGAAGTCTGAATGTCTGATCCAAATGTGCTTTGTGGACCTGGAGAAGGCTTACAACCTTGTCCCTTGAGGTATTCTGAGGTGTGAGGTTCGTTGTGAAAGTATTGGTGCTGAACTTACTTTTACTACTGCTACCGGTGTATGAATGTGTGTATGAATGGGTGGATGGTTGGTACTGTGAAGCGCTTTGGGGCCCCTCAAAGGGGGCTGGAAAGCGTTATATAAGTAAGCTCCATTTACCATTAAGGGTTATACTGTTTATCTGCAGCCAAAGCAAGAGCAATGTATGTATTTTCAGAACAAACCTGAATTTGTTCTTGGTGCAGATTGGACTCTACCAACGAGTGTCCCCAATCCAGTTTCAGGTGTTCATAAATAGCATCTCAAGGTACAGTTGTGGAAAGGAGGGTGTCAGATGTGGTAACCTCAGGGTTTCATCTTTGCTAATAGCAGGTGAAGGGCGTCTCTTGGCAATCTTCAGCATACACTGAGATGGACTACAGATGAGTATGAGGTGGCTGGACTGAGAGTCAGTCCTTCCAAGTCTGAGGTCATGAGTTTCAATCAGAGAAATATGTAGGCTCTCCCCACAGATTAGGAGTGAGTCTTTGCCACAAGCAGAGAAGTTCAATCCTCCTAGTGTCCATTTCATCAGTCATGGCAAAATGGAGTGAGTGATGAATTGACAGACTGAGGCTTTGTGAGCAGTAATGGTGTTTCTGCTCTGATCTAGTGAAGGAGCTGGGAGCATTGATCATGAGATGGTCAAATAAGAAGAATGGAACTGAGCGCTGGTAGCACTAAGCTATGGCAACGCCCCTAGAAGGGGCCATGCATATTGCATCCTGTCACCATTCTTGCTACAACCAGTAGGAATGATTGTACTACACAGCTGCAACAAACAATCCATGTTCTCTATGTGGCATTAAATACCACACCTGATCAGCGATTCTTCATTTGTCTTAAGGACGCTGAGCAAATGTCTTTTGTTTTCACCATGGCCAGGCATGCAGACTATTTTACATTATAGGCAGACTTCAATCCACTGAACGTGTTTCCTGTTTCAGATCTGCTTACATGCTGCATTGATGCTGTCAGGGAAATAAAAAACTTAAAAAGATTCAACCCTAAAACAGTGCTTCCCTCTGCCATTTCCTTAATGTTGCTACAGCAAAACTGTTGAAAGTTTTGCTTTGCAGCTTTAGTTTGACTCGTTGTTTGATTAGTTATTGATCATTTTGAGGAACTCTGAGTGATCTCACTCAATAAAACCCACTCAGATTTCATACACTGTGATTTGAAGTTGCCAGAAATAAGTGTGACAAACCAACCTGGGCTGCAATGTTTCCCTCCACTCCTGTTAGATTTTTTGCAGCTTTCACGCAGTACAATTGGAAGGAAAGTGCACACAGAGACACAGACAGATGAGTTTAGGCTCAAACCCGGGGCTACGGCATTTATTTGATCTTCCCACAATCTAATGCATCTCTCTCTGGTGGGAGCAACTCAGGCTTAACCAGATGGAAAAATGTGGCCCCCCAAAGCAACACTCTGCACTTAAAATGAAAAACTCACAAACGTTACTGCACTCTTGTTCCTTTGTTTTGACAATTCTTGCTTTTATAAATGGCTTGGTTTACTGAAAGAACTTGAAAAATAAAATCAGAGTACAGAGCAACTATGATCTGTAAAAGTTCAAGCTGTGGTCTCACAGACTGCTTGTTATGTGATGAATGATAATCTAATCCTGTGTACCTGTAAGTACAAAGTACATGTGTTTGTTAGAAAAACATCTGCCCTAAGGAGAAGATTGATGTACTATATATGTTTGTTTAACTGTATGTCTGTTAGCTAAATATCTCATGAACCAGTGGTTGAAATTTTATGAAGCTAGCTGGAAGTGGATATACATTTAAATTCAGTTACCTTTTTGTATTAAATCTGACTCAAGAAGGCCGCAACAGCCAATTGATCTTAAGATACACAAGAATTACTCCACCTCAGTACAGTACTTTAAAACTGAGGTCTGAGGGCTCTGTTTGACCCAAGGGCAGCAGGAGGGTTAAGATGGATTGTTAGGACAACTCATTTTTAAATATTTTACAGCTACTGTATTTTGGCAAATTCTATTTATACTTTAAAACGTACATCAGTTTTGCACAACACAAAAATGTATTTGTTAACACAAACGGTTGCAGCAGCAACTAGCTGTGGCATTTCCAGTGTACTTGTGTCCAGTGTACAAGAATATCAAGACTTTTTTGTGAAAATATCTGTAAATGTTTAAAAATGAGTTGTCCTAACAATCCATTTTATCCTCCTGGGCTTGGGTGTGGGCTGCTCCATGTAGGGGGCAGGTACATGTCATGGACCTAGGGGGTATAGAGGGTGCATCAGGATTATGAATGGAACGTGTCGTTATTGTTTGTCTTTGTGTGAGTGAGGATGAGGGTGGGTCTGAGTGAGTGTGTCTGTGTATGAATGTCTAATTGTCAGGCTGGGATTTGGACTGCCCCCTCTCTGTTACATCTGAGGCTACTTGGTGTTGCACTCCTACCACGTGGCCCCCGGGTGGGTGTCTTTTTGCCTGTGGGTGTGCTGGTGGGGGCCCTTGTTGTTGCTTTCAGGGGTTGGGCGCTTGGGTGTGTGTCGGCTCGGCCTGGTGGCTGCCTGATGGGGCTCGGGTCCTTTGGTCCTATCGGGTCTGGGCCTGAGGGGTGGGCGTCCCTGGCAGTGCTGGGCAGCGCTAATCCAAAAATTAGTTCCGCTATTTCTAAAGCACTAATTAATTTATTTAGGTCCGCAATTTCAAAAGCACTAATGTCTTATGAAAATTAGGGGAAGCTAAATTCTAAACCGCTAAAGATGGTGTAGTGGCAGAGAATCGGACTTGTTATCCGAAGGACCCAGGTTCGAACCCCGGCCACGGCACACCATCTTGGGGTGTCTATGAGTGCACATCTATTTCCCCAGCTCCCCGGGCGCGACTACGCTGCTCACTGCACCACCTGGTGGTGGTTGGGTTAAATGCAGAAGACCAATTTCGTCTGTCAAGTATGGGAACATACACAGATGACAAATGTGACAAATTATTATTATTATTAATTAAATTCAACAATTGCTAGCCAACAAGTTATGCAATATTTGCACTAGACTGCCAACTTGCGGTGCATGAACTGTTATACACCTTTATCCTACCTCTTACGTCACAGCAGCAGCTTCCCATTAACTCCTCCTGACCCACCTGGATATTTACAGTCCTGGACAGAAGAAACATCACAGTTGGCAAAAAGAGCAACAAACATTTAAAAAAAAACTTTACATGTATTAACAGCTGCACGTACAAATTATATTCTTCATTACACATGCACATACTTTGTATTTATTTTTTTAGATTATCCTATATCTGTTAAGCACCTTGGTCAATGCAAGGCATTGCAGGAAGGTGCTATACAAATAAAGTTTATTACATTATTATTATTATAACTTCAATTCAAAGACCACATCAACAGTACAGGTAAAATTAAAGTTAGAGATCAAGTTTTAAAGTGCACTTCCAAGTTGTATCCAAGTTTAATTCATATAAGAGTCAATTAAGCTTAATTTACTTCAATATTGTTTCAAAAAACAAATAGTAATTTCTTTTTTGTTGCGCAACCGAAAAATAAATTAAACCAATTCCAAAATTCTATAGGCAGTCAACAGATTTAATGAAAAGTAACTAAAATGATCCTAAAAGGATGAAATTACAAAAATCAAAGGATTTATTTAATACTTTACGTACATATATTCTATTCGGCCACGAAATTAACAAAATGAGAATGATCTTTTAATCCCTAAGACCACTTTTAAATCTCAAATACACGGGCGTGTCGCCACCGCATTTCTACATAAAAGGAACCCAAATACATAAAACAAACGACTCACCGTCGAGTGGTGGACACAAAACACACAATACAATCCTCCGGCCGCGTTAATTTGGCTTGAAACAGCGGGGTTCTCTGCGGATTTATGAAGAGACCGAGCGCAAACAGCTAGCCATAAACGTTAGCACCCGAGTTCACCTCTGACCCGGAAGATGTCAAGATGGAATAGTCCATTTTTAGTAGGGGGATACAGAAATCGACCGGTTTTTGTATTGCGTTTTTAATGATCGTTTTCATCGTAGCTATAATTATTTTTATGTTAAATGTACATTAACAAGCATGAGCAATGTTAGTGATGTAGGTGACTGGCCGGGGCGGGGCGGGGCCGGGGCCCCTGCTGATTTGGGGCCCCAAGCAACGGCATCATTTGCCTACATGGTAGATCCGCGTCTGTTCTCCCCTCTGCTCCCCCTCCCTCCTCTCTGCTCCCGGTGTACTTGCACCAATGGGGGAAAAAGCAGCTACGAGAGCCAGCGAGAGCCTGTAAATAAGTTTTTTCGTTTTTACTGATAGATAATTAGTTATTAGCGGTACTGCATTTTAAATAAAAATAGCACAAATCCGCTTATGAATTATAAAAGTTAGTCAAACCACAAAAACGCTGACAAATAATTTAGGTCCGCTGTAAGCGGATTAGCGCTTTAGCGCTCTCTAGCGGTCTGTGCCCACCTTTGGTCCCTGGTGTCCGGGCCTCGGTGGCCGGGCCTGGGGCTACATCAGTGCAGCGGGCTCTTGCAGCGGGCTCCGGCGGGGGCCTGTGGGTTTGTCGCTGTTGGTCTCCCGGGGGTCATTGTGTATAGTCGCTGATGGAGCTCATCCGGTTCTCCCCCTTGGTCAGATTTGGGGAGAGGGTGAGTGACTCGTCCTGTTAGGGTGGCCCTGGGGACTCTGGGCTCGGGGTCCTTCTTGGGGTCTTGGGCTTTGCTCACCCCTTTGTCTGCCTCAGGCCTTGGGGGGGGCGGATCTATGACGCTTCACTGTCGCTACTGAATGTTCTATTGGAGGAACCTTATTCACTTATGCATGCTCACAACCACACACAAATGGATGCAGGGATGTATATGTAGATATCATATGCAGATATGTAGATGGATATGTGATATGAATGTATATGTATATATATTTGTAGGTATGGGTATGTTTATTTATGGAAATCTACTGCAAGGTCATGAATATTATTAGTCTTTATGCATGTGTATTTTGTTGCTGTGTTCTGTCATGTGCTTTGCAGGATTGCGGACGGAGGTTGGGTGTGTTTGCCTTGTGCTCTTTTTGTGGATAATTGTTGTGTTTTGTTGTCTTACTTTCTATCTTTCCTTTCTCTCTCTAAAAAAAAAAAAGTCATATCGGTGTGAGAGGATGGCTGTGAGGTGAGAAGGGAGGCCATCTATAAAGGAAAAAAAATAAAATAAATGTTTGATACTGGAGTTGTTTTTTTGATCAGCAATATTGGCTCCACTCAGAGTAACTAAATAAACAAGTGGTACCCCGATGTCCCCCATCATTGAGACATTTGAATAGTGAATGTTTGTAGTTTTTGAGATGACTGAAGAAAAGTTGGTTTTAATTGTCCAAGGCAGCACAAGGTGATGGATCCTGGCAAGTAAAGGAAGTAATTTTATCCACCACGAGGCACAATGGCTGAACCAAGGGGTTGCCAATGGTGGCCTTGACTACCAAGCATGTATCTTCAGCCAACCCACATGTCACCCCAATTATTTTAGAAAGTACATTTAAGTAATATAAAAACTAGAAAGCAAAGTTTCCTATTATACAGGTTAATCCCATTGAGCCTCAGGGACTCCTTTACAAGAGAGACCTGATTTTAACAGAGAGTGATGACAACAGTGGACAACAAAGACAACAATAGACAATTGTAAAGGATGCGTACAAATAGCCTATATGCCACGGGGGGGCGTGACGTACTTCCGGCAAAATGCAACACCTACCCGCCACTTCCGGTTCCCATCCACCTCCGCTGTTGTCAGCGTTAGCTCCTAGTAGCCTACCATAACAACGACCCGAAACGGGAAGCGGCTGCGCGCTACCGGCACTACACGTGAGTACCGTTGTGTCCGCCCACCGGTGGGAACAGCTGTTCCGCGGGGGGGTTTCGGCGAACATTTATCGCGGCTATCCGTAGGGGGAACGTCGCCATAATTTTATATGGTTTTATATGTGTATAGAGTTGTTATTGGTGTGTATGCCGATGTTTTATTAATTGTATTTAGTCATTTATGTTCGTGTCTTTCCCGCTAACCGGAAGTGCGCCGTCTGTGTAATGACTACGGAGGTGCTGGAACGGAAACCCGTGGCATATAGGCTATTGAGAATAACAAGTGAAAATAAAATGGTATTAAAAAAGTAACAAAAAACAGCTAGACTGTAAGGCAGTGTAGAAAACTAAAAACAGGAACATGTCTGCATTGGTTTTTGCCATGAATTTAACAGATGTTTGAAGCCACTTAGAGAGGTCAAGGTCAGATCGGAAAGTTGGCGGTTCGACTCCCGGGACCCGCACCATGTGTCGTTGTGTCCTTGGGCAAGACACTTAACCCTGAGTTGCTCCCGGTAGGACTGGAAAGCACCTTGCATGGTAGTCTGCCGCCACCGGTTTATGAATGTGTGTAGCATTCAATATATGTGTAGCACTTTGAGATTTTCAGTAATGAAAAGTGCGTTATAAATTGAATTAATTATTATTATTATTATTTTCTTTTTGTAAGATGTTCCAGGAAACAGGAGCAGAGTAGGAGAAGGCCCTTTTGCCAAGTTCAGTCCACTGATGGAACACTGCAGGTAATCATGTCCTGAGAGCGCAAACTGTAGCTGCACTCACGCAAAGACATGTAGGAGGAGATGTATGAGGGCAGCAGACAAAGAAGTGATTTAAAGATGAAAATGTACCAGTGGAAGAGTCTGTGTGAAGTTAATGATGTCCAGTTAACCAGTGAATACAGGGTGTAGTGGTGGGTATGATAGTTACAGACAGTTATGAATCTTAGTGCACCATGATAGACAGCATCCAACAATATATATATAGCTATATACTATACAAATGTACATACATATCGTATATAGCAGTAGCTGTTTTGGATTTTGACTTGGCAACCCGTTTTTCAATTGGAACTTTTCTAACATGTGCAGCCACACCATAATGGAAGTTTACGGTGTAGGGAAGTAGTTACCCAATTTACTTTTCAAGTTATCATGTTCATAACAGTCATGGATAGACAGGTGAATGGACAGAGGTACTGTATTTCAAATTCACCCCTTTTGCTCCACGATGGACAATGACAACAACAATAACAATAATAATAACAACAATAATAATAAAGCAGTGCAGTAGTCCAACAGCTTGTTGGTCTGGTCAGTTTTAAAGTACTTCTTCAAACTGAAGTCGCTCAAGAAGCTATCTTCAAAGCTGTTCATAAACTTTCCCCCAAATGCCACTTTAAAAGATCTGAACTATCCCTTTAAGTGCTGCAGAAATCCCAGTTTTTACTCATTCACAGGGCCTGGAAGTGTGAAGTAACCCGGGCCTGTGCTCTGGGCCTTGTAGATTGAATCTCAGTGGTGACTCAGAGCTGTTGGAGATTATTCTGCACCACTATAAGTACAGCGAGTGACGGACGGTGGAGCAACATGTTCCTGGGAACCCGGGGCTGGAGGTGCTGTCTGCCTCGCATCAAGTTTTCAAACTTGCAGATCTAAACAAGTGGCAGATTTTATTCTGCTCATTTAAATTCCTCTGAGCTGGCTGTTGTTCTCTGTTACACGAGTGTAAAAGGATGAATTCTGACACATCTTTAAGACTCAGCACTGTTTTCCTGGTTTTCTTGGTTCATTTATTGCTAGTTTTCTGTTTTTTAACATCTAAGCTGCAGTTTTGAAGCTATTTCAGCCATTCAGGTTTCAAAACGTTCAGCTCGTTCAGGACATTGCAGCTATAACATTTTGCATTGATATATATATATATATATATATATATATTAGGGGTGTAACGATACACAAAACTCACGAGACGAGACGAGAAAATCACAGATCTCGCGAGAACGAGACGAGATTTTAACATTAGTTCAAGAAAACTTCAAAGATCGGTTTTATGCCGCAAAAAGGCTTTTATTCTGTTTTAACATGTATTACAAACCCAACTGATGTCTTCATTTTACTGATTGAATCTCCTTAGACCTTAGAACGTTCAACTTTGTTAAAAAAAATAGATATTCACGCAGGACTTTCCAAAAATTGAACATAAATATCCGCATCAGCGCTGAATCTGCAGCCGTCACTCACCAGTGTTGCCAGATTGGGCGGTTCACCGCGATTTTCCTTCTGACTTTTGCGGGTAAAGAGTGCTTTGGGTGGGTGGGACTCTATCTGGCAACACCGGTCACACCGGTGTTTACACGCGTGTCTTTACATTCGGGGCAGCGTCGGCAGCGCCGGGACCCTCCATCAATGTAGAGGCGTCTGCGGGCGGCACCGGGACCCTCCATCAGTAGTTGGGGCGTCTTCTATAGCAACTTCATCCGGCGAAGCCATGCTGTCCGTGACGCTGACTTGCTAGGGGCTCTGCTAGCGCTAGCATTAGCATCTCGCGAGACAACGTTACCTCTCAACGAGAGATATCGCGGGAGTTTAATATCGCGAGATCTCGTACAACGAGATCTCTTTACATGCCTAATATATATATATATATATATATATATATATATATTTATATATAT
>JBBPBX010025682.1:10122-27048 GCA_038048925.1 Garcialebias charrua
TTTTTAGCAACTGTTTCTCATCTAAATCCTTTTGTGTGCTTCTGCCTGAGGCTCTACTTGTTTCCTCTCTCCTTTCATGCTGTTTTTATGGTTATAAAATGTTCAGGTATTATTCTATGATTATAAATTACAGAGAACAAAAATCCTAAACTTGTTGTTTTAGAAAATTTGAATATTGTGATAAAGTTCCTTATAGGAAACTCATGCACGAATCCTTGACCTGAGCTACAAAAGTCTCATCTCCAGTGGAGCCACTCCTCAACCAGAGACGTCAGAAGCATTTTTTTCCATTCAGCCAAAGTTTTCTTAAGATATTTTTAGTTTTTGTTGAGCTGTTTTTGAGGTTTTGTTCACTTGTTTTTAAAGTTTATTAAACTTTTTTTACTGTCTGTGCTACATGTTAAGTTTTTTTTTTCCAGCAAATGTTTAGCTGTTTTCAAACTTGCTTCAGCTATTTTTAGCCTTTGTATAGTTTTGGAGATTTTATTCAACTATTTCATTTTTTTAAACTATTTTCATTAATTCATCATTTTTATTATTTAATTGAGCCTTGTAGCTTAGTTTCAGCAGATTCTAACAATATTTTTAAGCAAATAATATTTACACTACATCAGTGGGTGTTTTTTTCTGACTTGCCCTTGACGAAGACTGTCGCTCTTCTCCCCTCTCCTCCTCCTGCTTTTGCTCTTTGTGCTGTGTATCAGAGCCTCTCTTTATACATCATCCGAATTGTAAATTATGGATCTGGTCAGCTGGTCTCTCAATGCAACTGATAAGATTTTCTCGATAAGGAGACAGCGTGCAGGAGAACCCTCATGCCCTGAAGAGACACGTGCAGCTGGATACACTATGGACTCTTGGGGTGAATGGAAGATGATGTGCCTGTCTGAATTGTCTATTGAGGATGTAGAAGACGTGTACATAATGTGCTGAGGTAGATTTGTTGCTGTCTCACACTGTGCGCTTTGTCCAATGACACAGTGTGAGAGATCTTTTTTATATACCTTCTCTCCTCATGTTTTCTTCCTCTTTTCTAATCTAAGCGATAAGGGCAGCACTTCATAGAAGCTGTAGCCCTGGTCCACTTCAGTCTACCCTTTGGATGGATGTACACAACGTAATTTCTCTGTACTTAACTGTGCAATGACAGTTGAATCTGCAGTACAATTTAATCTAATTTAAAGTTTTTTTGTTTTTTTTTGCCTTGTCTATCTGTTGGTATTTTTTGATTTAGGTAGATTTTTGGAAGCTTTAGCCTTCTGTCCTGCTACTTTTAACTTTTATTTGGATGTTTTCAGTATTTATTTGAAATATAGTATTTTCACCTTAGCAGTCTAATTAACACACACACACACACACATCTGTTTAACAGAGGTTATGAACTAATGAACGAATCAGAGAAAAAGTCATCAGAGAACAACCATTGACAATAAACTTTTGATTAATTAATTTGTAATAAACCTTTGGAGACAGCATGATTCAAGATGACCACCACAACCAACTGCCCCCTAAAAACACAAAAAATAGTTTTAACTCAGTCAATTTCACTAAGATTTGGTGGGATAGCAGCTGAAATGGATCCCCAGCACATTTTTTTTGAGCATCAACAAATACTGTAGCACAGAATCTTTGTTTAAAAAATGTCATTAAAGGTACACTATGTAACTTTGTAATGTAGTCTGTAACTTTTCTAACAATATATTTTTAACATATTTCTGCACTCTGTCACTATCTACTGACAGACTGATGTTAGATAAAGTAATCTCTGAAAAAAACTATAGTCCCCTTGCTTCTCTAGAAGCATTTATAAAAACACTAAAAACACAGAGTGACCCGGACAATGACCAGCCAATAAAAACAGAGTTGTTTGTCACGCCCCAACCCACGCCCCCGCCTGTCCCAGCCCCAGCGCCGCGCACGTTCTCATTCAAAGGATTGCAAAGCGATGCAGGACTGTTTTGTATGTGACACAAATGTATTAAATATCCCTTCTTCATCCCAGAGCTGGACTTTTATTTTGTTTTTTTGCCAAAAGTCAAGTGATCGCTTCATCCTTCACTGACAGGAATGAGGAAATGGATTTGTCACGAGCGGAAAAAAAACTCATGTCCAAAGTGGCTGGTGAAGCTCTGCTGATTTCAGGGTGTTTTTGTGTTGTTGGACCAGTGATTCATGGTTTTATTACATTTTTTAGAACGTTTTATTAACATATAATCACAGAACTTCGCAGCACAGAGACAGGACATGCAGCAGGGGGCGGAGCATTCCAGACATGCACTGACAGACATGAGGAAGTCACGAGCGAATTAAATCATGTCCAACGTGGCTGCGTGAAGCTCTGCTGATTTCTGCTGGTTTTTGTGTTGTTGGACCAGTGCTTCATGGTTTTATTATATTTTTTAGAACGTTTTATTAACATATAATCACAGAATATTGAAGCGGCTCCGAGCGGACATGCAGCAGGAGGCGGAGCTGCAGAACTCAAGTTCAACAGAGAACGGACTGTGGCTCCGGGGAGGGGAGGGGGCAGAATGCTTTTCCCTGATGAAAATTTTTCTAAGTCCCAGCGTTCTCCAGAAATTACATAGTGAACCTTTAACTGTTGGAGTCAGTTCTGTCTGTTAGCAAAATATTTCATAAATCATTGGTAGCCTTTAGTTTTAAGGCTGTTTTACTGTGACAGACACTGAAAGAAGCTGAATAACTTTGAAGTAATAATTCAGAAGCAAAAGTGGAACGAGACCGGCCAAATGATCAGCCACAACACTGAGCTCTAAAAATAAAATGAATAGAACGGCCCGCGTGTGACTGATGGTGCTACCTGCTGAGGTGCGATGAGGAGCTTCCGGTTGTGAAATGCACACCCTGAAGGATCGAGAGTCTGCTGATATCTCCGCTCCTGTTTCCCTGAAGCACATGTGGCAGAAGCTGCTGGCTCAGAGAGGCCGCCCTGCTGTCAGCTCAGATCCGTCTTCGTTTGGGATGCTGCTCGTTCATCAGCGTGGTCCCACAGTGGGGGGTGGATGGGGGGTGGAGGGAGCCTGCACAACAAGCTCATGTGTGGCATCATAAATCCACATTACAGAAGGCCGACGCGTCTCGTGTGAGGGAAGCGCTGACGGTAAATAGTCAAATCCCAGCATGAGACATGAAGAACATTAATAATTAGAATTAAAGGGATAGCATGGTGTCTGTTATGCCAGATGTTGAGACTACACTCTCACACTGCAGGCAAATGTTGCACAAAACTGATCTTTTTTGCCCATATTGGATTTTTTTAATGAACATGACTAATGTTATTATTATTTTTATTTATTAATCAAACATCTGTTTCATATGTGGTAGTAAAAAGTATATGTTTTTAATTCAATTCAGTTCCAAAATACTTTATTAATCCCAAACGGAAATTAAGTGTTGTCATAGTTCATCATCCTCCTGGTTTCATTCAAGACTTGTTACAGATGTTGATAGCTGTGGACAGGAAGGACCTCCTGTAGTGAATCTGAAGAATCTGGCCACAGATACCAATCCGTCCACCAGGGTCCAGCTTGCTGTCAGATCCTGCGGGCCTCTCTGTGCTCCTGGGCAGAAGAACTGCCCGAATGGCGGGCAGAATTCCTCCCTGAGCGAGGGTCACTTCTCCCAGCAGTCCGCTGAGATCCTCGTTACCACGGACAGGCAGCTGAAGGT
Organism: Garcialebias charrua; assembly: GCA_038048925.1. NCBI lineage: Eukaryota > Metazoa > Chordata > Actinopteri > Cyprinodontiformes > Rivulidae > Garcialebias > Garcialebias charrua. Next base: position 13,813 of record JBBPBX010025682.1, read on the forward strand.
GCCAGGGGATGATCCCAGTCCTCCCATTGTCACGTGCTGAGTTTCCCACCAGCTTCAGGACCTTGGCGGTCAGGTGCTCGAGCACTGCTCGCAGGTTGACGAGAATTCATCCACACCTCCTCCTTTTCATCTCATTAAAGCACTCCCTGTCTGATCTGTCAGGACGCATTTCATCCAACTTTTCTGTCACTGAAGATTGAAGCCAACATTGTGCAGATAAGATCTTGGAACGCTGCACGTCTTCAGCTACAGAAGTGCAGTTGCTTCGTCTCGTTTCATTATTTTTATTTATTTCCCATGTCCTGGATGATGGAGGAGTCATTCAGTCATATACAGCAACATGTGATAGCAACGTTGGTGTTGGACTGCATCACTACTGGCGTGATGGGATCAACACTTGAGAGATTTTTTTCACTTTCAGCAAATTGTTCCTGTTCCAGAAGTGAAATTCTGCTTCTGAGTAATCAAAAAAGGCGTTCAATACAGAACAACTGGACTTTATTTGTAACAGAAGACGTTTCGCTTCCCATCCGGGGAGCTTTATCAATTATTATTATTCAATTGATAAAGCTCCCCGGATGGCGGCCGTGGTGTAGTGGTAAGGGCAGTCGTCTCCCGATCAAAAAGTTGGCGGTTCGACTCCCGGGACCCGCACCATGTGTCGTTGTGTCCTTGGGCAAGACACTTAACCCTGAGTGGCTCCCGGTAGGACTGGAAAGCACCTTGCATGGTAGTCTTCCGCCACCGGTTTATGAATGTGTGTAGCATTCAATATATGTGTAGCACTTTGAGATTTTCAGTAATGAAAAGTGCGTTATAAATTGAATTAATTATTATTATTAGATATTTTGGGGTTTGCTAAGGCAGATTAGCTGCTTGTGGACATCTTGAATAGGACCGAATCCAAAATGCATTAATTTGTAAACCCACTTCTAAAATTTCATTAACATCTGGTCAGTATTCCAAGAGATATTTTGCTAACACAGAGAAATGAACACCTTATGTTCTCCACTATTACCGTCGGGTGCTAACCCAGAGTGATGGAGAGGATTTCTGTTGCCCCCACAAGGCCTCCACTTACGTAGTCAGGATTTATTTTGTGAGGGAAAGGTCAGCAGCTGGCCAGGTGTTTGTGGAGCAGCGCCGTGCACTGAATGTATCCACAGCTCTGTGGTGGTCTGATAACCTGGCAGTCTGTCTGTCGACACGAGCAAAGTGCACGGCATATTAAATGTAGCTCAACAAACGTGGCCGTGAGCCGATCCTCTGGACGTGGAGGAGTGTGTGTGTGTGTGTGTGTGTGTAGGGGTGGACTGTTAAGACTTTCTGATGCCATAATAGTGTGTTTATGAAGCAATATTTGTGCTATTTCAACAAATCACATATCAAAATGTTCCGATCGTTCAGGAGAAGGGTGCTTTGACCTTTGGCAATGTCCACCCCAGCTAAGAAGACTTTAGCTGTTTGAAACATTTAGCCTTTTTCTGCCACTTTTTTTTTTTCTCATAGAAAATGAATTGAGCTAAATTTCCACCCTTCAAATCTTTAGATCTGTTTACAACCTTTCACTGCTCCTTTCACATTGTGTTCTGCTTCAGATTCCTTGTGAAAATAAAATAATCCAGCTGTTTTGTGATCCTTTCAGATGCTTTCTGCTAACTAGAAGATGTTGTCTTCTATCTTCTTTCTGCTCCTTTCAGCTTATTTATACAAGTTTCAGCAATTTCAGCTACTATTTAGCTGTTTTATGCTATTTTTTTTTAGCTTTTTCAGCTACTGTAATCCCACATTTTTTGCAATTTATTTCAGCCCAATTAGGCAAAAATGTACTCTCTCCACTTCCTTCTATAGTTCTGTTGTTCTGGTTTTTCAGCTAGCTTTTTAGCCATTTNGAATAACAAATGATCATAAAAATGACAGAAGGTTATTCTGATGATATATTCTGAATTAACACAAATTAAAAGGAAGTCTCTAAGTTCTGAAATAACGTGTTTTGATTCAAACTATTAAAATAAAACAGTGTTAAAGTGTCCCACTGAGAGAATCAGTGAAAGGGTGTAAATCCAAGTCAGAGATGAAGCCCTGTATCACTACACAGGGCAGAGTAGGAGTGGTGCAAGGTGACAAGAGCTGCAATGAACTTGGAAGATAAACAAAACATGAAAACAACAGACTTTGGCAGGAAAAGGGGGCAAAAATGTGACACCCAATCCCAAATTTGTGGATCACGCCCACAGTGTACCCCAAGGAACATGGTTGAACACCTTCTCCAAGTCCACAAAACACCTATAGACTGGATGGTCAATCTCCCATGACTCCTGGAGGACACTAGTGAGGATAAAGAGCTAATCCATTGTTCCACGACCAGGACAGAACCGGCATTGTTCCTCCTGGATCTGAAGTTCGACCAATGATTGAACTCGCTTCTCCAGTACCGCAGAATACACCTTACCAGGGAGCACATCCTTTGGTCCCCTTTTTTGAAGAGGGGAACCACCTGCCAATCCAGTGGCATGGCCCCCAAATGTCTACTGGATGTTGCAAAAGCATACGAACCAAGACAGCCCCACAACATCCAGAGCCTTAAGGAAATCAGGGCAGATCTCATCCACCCCTGGAGCCCTGCCACTCTTGGCGACCTCAGCCACAATTATAGCCAGACAAACTCTGAAGTCCCCCGGCTCAGCTTCTTCAATGAAAGACGTGCCGGTGGAACACCTGATGACGTCACTGGTTGAGGTCAACAGGACCTCAGCTTCACTGAACACAATGTTAGTAAAGCTCTGCTTTCCCCTCCTCAGCCACCTGATGGTTTGCCAGAGCTGACCAAGAGTCTCTATCCAAAGTCTCACCAAACTCCTACCACATCCGAGCTTTTGCCTCAGCAATAACCAATTTATTTTTGTTGTTGTCTTTGCTAATATTGTTCGATACCAGGATTTTATGGTCCGATACGATACCGGGTAAAATTCATGCAAGTATCGGCGGTATCGATACGATACTGATACTTAGCGCAAATACGCCTCATGTGTCAGTTAAACCTTAAAAAAAAGCAGTGTATTCAAATCAAAGCTGCATAATGAATGCAAGCCAAAGTAATTTATTTTAAACTCAGGAGAGGTAGTGGCCTCATTCAGTCTGAGCTTATAAAGGAAACAAACAAAAAAATAAGACATCATACAACATATGTGAAAATGTTTTTAAAACAATAAAAATAAGAAAATAAGGAAAATCATAAAACTATTAAAATAAAGTATTAAATATATATACTGTATATTGAGGAAGTCTTTCGGACGAAAGACACAATGTTTCTACTTTTTATTTATGTATTTATGTATTTATTTTGAATGTCCAGAGGACCAGACTTAACTTTTTTAGATATTGATAGTTTGATTTAAGAATCAATTCTAGAGCGAGACGTTCTGGTATCGATAGTATAGATATTTTAGTACCGATCCACGCCTAGCTAGTTGTTGCTAACTTCCACAACAGAAAAGAAGCAGGAAGACATCTTCTAAAGCAGAGGTCTCTATAATGATTGCATCCAAGATCATTTGTATACAAGACAACCTTCTATTGATCAAGGGGGCAAAGTTTTCCAATGAAATTTGTTTGCTCCTTTTTTTTCTTCTTGTATACAGGTAGTCCCCGACTTACGAGCACATCAACATACAGTACAAGGTTCCGGACTTACGAGCTGACTAACGAACAGTAAAGTTGTACAGAAAATACAGCACTTTTATGTGTTTTTAGATGAAAGTGTGTTAGCTAACCGTTTGTAAACGAGTTTCTGAGCATGTTTATGAAATAGTATGTACGTTTGTGTTGAAAAATGAGTGTTCGTAGTAGCGATAGCATAAATTTTCCGACTTACGACCGAAAATCCGGACTTACGAGCGACACGTGTTTCGGGTTCCGACATACAAGATTTCGTGTTACGAGCACCTCGCAGGAACGGAACTTGCTCGTATGTCGGGGACTACCTGTATTTACTAGTATATTAAACACTAGTTCTTGGAGAGATTTGATAGGGACTGCCATGTTGCATCCATTGTAAAAATTTGATTTAGCAATGCTTTGGGGGACAAGATGGGGTAGAGGTAGGGCAGCCGACTTGAGACCAGAAAGTCACGGTTCGACTCCCTGCCATTCCCACGTCGTGGTGTCTCCGAGCAAGACACCCAATCCCTAATTGCACCCTGGGTGCTTACATAGCTGCCCACTGCTCCACCTGGGTATATCTCACATGCAATGGGTTAAATACTGAGAACTAGTTTCTCCATTGTATGGGGACATACAATGATGACATTCTCAGACATCCCTTCCCCTCCCTATGACATTTACCTAAAGTATATTTCTAAATACTTTTAAATGTAACTAGCACTTTGAGATTTTTATTAATGAAAAGTGCATTATAAATTGAATTCATTGTTATTATTATTATTATAACTGAGAGCAATGCCCAACACATAGTGCAGTGAAGTATGAGATTGTCATCATTGTATGTTCCCATACAATTGTGACATTAGTAATCTATATTTAACCCATCACATGTGAGATACACCCAGGGGGAGAAGTGGGCAGCTATGTAAGTGACGTAGAGCAATTAGAGATTGGGTGTCTTGTTCAGGGACACCACGCCATATGGGGGACCGCAACTTTCTGGTCCCAAGCCGGCTGCCCTACACCATCCCTGCCCCCAATCTACAATCCCAAACCTACATTCCATCAAAACTTTTTTCCATATTGAAAGATTCAGGTGATGCAGGTTGCTCACAGACAAATTCTGCAATGATCTACAGATTTTCCCAATTTGACCAACATAGAAAAGAACAAAAACATATACAAGTGGAATGGAGTGACACATTGAGTGTCTGCATGCTGTGTGGGGTATTCAGGAGGCCCAACATAAGTAAAGCCCCATCACAAGGAGATACTTTGTCTTTGAGCTCAGCCCCGCACCCTGACTGAACTACAGTCTGTTTCAGAGCTGTACCCTCAGGGCAATTTTATGATACTGTCTGCCAAGCAGAGCAGCTTGCGATAAGACCGCCGACTCTTTGCTGGGCAAAACGGTAAAACACTGAGGCGGTGACCCAGTTTTTGCATCCGGACATTAGAAGTATTTAGTCATGGGATGCATTGTGTTGAGCCCTTTTGTTGTGAGCAGCCACTTTCAGGTATAGAGGATAATGGGGAAATGCATCAAAAGAAGAAAAAAAATCCATACACCCTAACTCTAATCCCATTCACTGATAATAAGTACCGTAGATATTTTCTGTCTTTATCAGTTTTGTTGTTTGATGTTGACAATGAAGCTTTACACTGCGGGTCATTTACTTTCCATGTGCTATTCTCTTCCTGATGCCACCATTTCATTCTGCAGAAACAGTTACTCCATGTGAAGCCTTATAAAACAATTATTTAAGTGCTTTGTTTCATATTTCATGCAGACGTATTTCAACATTCAGTTAGGGTTTTCGCATTCTGGGAAATGTTGACTACGTCCCAACAAAATAATGAAAAACGAATGGAGGGGGCATAAGGGATGTCCCAAAATGTCCAATGCTGCAGCATTTCATCACCAAAAAGCTCCTGGCATGCTCTGCACATCCCAGATTAACGATAGAAATCAGTAATGGGGAATTACTCCTCTTAATAGATAGTTTGCAGCTTTTATTAGGTATGGCATACACTATATAGCACATTGTAAATGATGTGGAATGAGATCATAACCAATTGATGGATTAAGTGGGAGATAAATCTGAGGCGAGTACAAGAAATTGTTTCGTGAATGGCATTGATTTGTCCTGTTCTCACAAAATGACCTTCATACTGAATCAACGGTAACTCACTTTCTCTTTCACGAGTTGCAACGCATCCCTGAAAATGCTGTTATCTTTTATTGAGTGATATTGTAAATCTCTTTGGATTTTGTGGAAAATCGAGACTGAAGGACACTTTTTCAAAGACTTTTAAAGGCCCTACTTTATGACACTTTTCTTGATGATATGAATGTGGTGCTAAAGTGTCAGCTGTAAACATGATCTAATGGAAAAACTGCTAAAATAAGCAATACAACAATCTAAACTTCCATCTATTATCTTTACCCGCTTCTTCTCTTTTGGGCCACAGGGTTCACTAGGGCCCATATCCAGCCATCACTGTGCAAGAGACAGGGAACATCCTGGACAGATCGCAAGTCCATCACAGGGACACATGGAGATAAATGAGACAATTAACCATTCACTCCCTCACACCTAGGGACAATTTAGTTGCCAATCAGCCCAACATGCATGTTCTTCATCTGTGGGAGGAAACTGGAGTACCAGGAGAAAACCCACACATGCACTGAGAAAACATGCAAACTCCACCCAGAAAGGCCTCTGACTGGGATTGGAACTGGGGCGAACTGCTCGCTGAAATGTGGCTGCTCTACCAACTGTGCTACTGCGCTGTCCAAAATCTAAACTTAATGAAGAAAGTTACAGACTATAAAGTACTCTTACAAAACGATACATTTAGCTTATGTCTACAGTTCTTTTTCTATACAGGTAGACCAAACACAGCCAACTAGAATGCAAGAGCAGGTGTTCAGTGGCTGACAAATCAGAAGGTACTTCTCTTTCAGAAGACGGGAATCAATATAGCTTTGGACCAAGTGTCCCTGTCTTCTCTGAGGATGTTCTCTTTCTAAGGAAGCAAGTCTGATGACCTACTTAGATAGAGAACTTTACACATTGGCTTTTCTATATACAGTATATGAATGTTCCTGTAAAGTGCCCTGAGTCAACGTTGTTGTGATTTGGCACTATATAAAATAAACTGAATTGAATTGAATTCTCTTATTGTTAGGAGTCAGCCAAATCCAGTTTAAGGGAACGGCCATTTTCATCCCATGTCATGCAGCCAAGAGGGGGAATTGGACATACCCATCATCCGTGTGTTCATGCATGTTGTAAGCATGATAACTCGAGATAAAAGATGAGGTAGCCCTTCTATTTTGGTGTGTGGATTCATCTCTGCGTAAGAGAGGTCCCTTTCAAAAATTGGATTGCCATGTCAAAATCCAAGATGGCCAACACCTATATACAGTAGGCTATACAGTATGTAAACCAACCACCCCAACCATTTGAGGAAACAATATTTTTAAGCAATATAAAAACTAGAAAACACAGTTTCCTCAAATGATTGCGGTGGCTGAAGAGTAATCCATGGCCACCCCTAGGACAATTTAATTCCAGTCAAGAAATCACTCAGCTTGAAAAGTACAAATATTCACTATACAAATCCCTCAGGGAAGGGGGACGTTGGTGTACTGCCTGTTTAATTTTGGAAACGGTATCTTCACTGAGAATGTGGGGGCTTCAAGTCCTGCCTAATCGAAGGCACACAACCATAGCAGTACATACTCTTTCTTTTAGGCACGAAAAAAACAATTTCTGTACAGCTAAATATTTTGAGAACAATTCAGCTGTTAGGTACAGACTACAAAACGAAAACCTGAAACAATTTATCTGAAGTGTTTTTTATTTATTGGCATGAAAGAGATCAGGACTTAATTTTTTTACTGGAACCAGCCTGCTCCCTTGGGATACAATGGGCAAACCATTGACCAATTGGACCATTGGTCATATCTTTATTTTTATTTTATTTATTAAATGTATTCATTTTAAAATATAACACACACACAAAAAAATCACAAATGTGACTATACAATATCAAGAAATAAAATGAATATAAAATGAAGGGTGGCAGATTGAAGAAAAAGTCGTATTATATCTGCCCCCTTTTTCTAACAGTCAGTTCAAACAAAAAAATCCCAAGTTAAACTGTGGGTTCCATCGCTTCACTTCAGATTTGAATATAATCTGCTGGCTTAAAATACATTTTTCATTTAGTTTTTCATTATTATGTAGAATTATGTTCTTCATATAAAAACCTGTATGTAATGTACCGGTCAACTGTCTATTAGTGGAAACTGGAATATTATGTCATACGTATACATCATTTATATGTGTCATTGTAAAAATGGTAACAAATGGTACACTAATGTTTTGAATAGTGAATGTTTAAAGTTTTCAAAAGTGATTGTATAAGGAACGTTTTTTGTTTGTTTGTCTTTTTAGTTGTAATTATCATTCTTGCTTCTTCATTGCAGCACAGAGTGATGGATCTTGGTGAGTGGAGGGAGCCATTTTATCCACCTCTAGGTGCAATGGTAGAGCCAGGGGGTGGTCGATGGTGGCCTTGGCCACCATACATGTATATTGATAAAAAGAGTTTCTTCAACAGATTGGGGTTGCCAGATTACACATATGTACGGTGCTATCTATCTTGAATTTTGACTTGGCAACCCAATAACTGACCTTCACAAAGTCCCATCATCAAGATGCAGATGCGAATTAGCTTTTGCCATACTCTAGTACCGCGCATCAGATGGTGACATTTATGTTTGAGTTGTACATTGTCCCCTTTTTAAATAAATTTCATTCATTCATTAATCTTTCTCATGCCTGGATGAAGCCACACACCAAAAATGGAACTCTGTACCTCACTTATTTTTTAAGTGATCCAACTTGCAAAATAAACGTTATGGACGAATGGACAAAGTGAATTTCCAAGTCCCTACTTTGCTCGGCCATGGGGGACAAAAATGCAAAATATGTCTGCATTTGGAAAATCTTGTATACAGTCAAAATACAGAAACTACAACATTACGGTAACTAAAAACTGAGTTCACTACGACACTGAACCCATTACATTTACAGCTTTTTGTTGCCCCTGCCATTGCTTGAGATGTTTATACTGCAACAGAACAAGACTCAAAGAAAAGACTCAAAAATTTGGTTTATAATCAACACAGACATACATCTTTTATTTTTTGACTTTGGAACCATAAATCCACTAACAATCAGCAAAAATATGACATAATAAGAGAAAAAAAATACTTCAGCAGGGTTTTTTTTAAAGTTAGTGGGACCAGAAGAAGCACAGCAAGAACCTGACGGTGATGTGTCACTTGAAACTCTTTTGCTTCTCTCCACCCCGAGGCAGTTTTAGTCGTCTGTTTTTACCCATTTTTTTGTTCAAGAAACTGATAAATTTTATATTTCCTGCACTACAATATGCACTTGTTCATTCTGGTATCCTCCAAGGAGGAAACTATCTAACTCACATGTTACATGAGGGAATCCATCATGTCCTTACCTTGTTTTCCTGTTAAATCAATGCTAGTTGTGTGAATGTTTATGAAGCATTCACACTATTGTGATCCTTTTTTCTTACGTACAGTTTTCGGCATTTTTCTCATTCCATTATTTTTATGCTATTTTAAAAAAATCATAAATCAAAATGTTCAGCTCCTTTGGGACAATCCTGCTATGACTTTTCGTACTGGTTGAACTTTAGCTTTTTGAAATATTTAGCCTTTTTCTGACTCTTTTTCTCATAGAAAATTAATTAAGCTTTTTTTTTACATCCTTCAAATCTTTGGATCTGTTTACAACCTTTTTACTGCTCCTTTGTTCTGCTTCAGCTTCCTTGTGCAAATTTTTACATTTTTTATAGCTACTTTCAGCTGTTTTGTGATCCTTTTAGATTATTTCTGCAAACAAAAATGTGCTCTCTCCAGATTCCTTCCTGCAATTTACGCTTTCTGCCTTTTTTTTAGCTACTTTTCAGATGTGGTTTGCAAATTTCAGCTTTATTCTGATAATATTGACTTCGTGCTCATTTCTGCTTACCGTATTTAAACCTAATTGGGCAATCGTGTTCTTTCTGCTTTCTTCTGCTAATTTAATCTTGTTCTACCTTTTCACATTAGCACGTTTTAGCACTTTTTAGCTAATTTCAGCAATTTTCTGATAAATACAACTTTTGTGTTGTAATTTCTCCTACTTCAAGCCTAAATAACCTCTTCATGTTAATTTCAGCTGGTTATGCTCCTTTCAGCTTATTCATGCTTGTTTAAATTATTTCAGCTACCATTTAGCTGTTTTATACAAATTTTAGCTTTTTCTGGTAATTCCACATTTTTTGCACTCATTTTAAACTTTTTTCAGGCTAATTCCGCAAAAATGTGCTCTCTCCATTTCCTTCTGGTAATTTCAGCTTCTTTCTACCTTTTTAAGCTACTTTTTAGCTGATATTTTGCTTATTTCAGGGTTTTTTCCCCTAGATTTTTACTTTTCAGCATGTCTGCTTCTTTAAACCTAATTGGGCAAATGTGTTCTTTATGCTTTGCAAATTTAAGCTTGTTCTCCTTTTTTAGCCAACTTATCTTTTTAGCAAATTTCAGCTGTTTTTAGATAAATTCAAATTTTTGTGCTAATTTCAGCCAAATTAAATTATTTCCGCTCATTTCAGCTTGTTATGCTGCTTTGAGCTTATTTCTGTTAGTTTCAATTATTTTTCAGCTACTATTTAGCTGCATTTTCAGCTAATTCCAGATTTTTTTGTTGTTGCTATAATTTCAACTTTTTTCTGCTCAATTCAGCAAAACATTTGCTCTCTCCACTTCCTTCTGGTAACTTAAGCTTCTTTTTGCTGTTTTAGCAGCTGTTTTTATTAGTTATTTTTCTAATTTTTGTGCTCATCTCTACTTATTTAAACATAATTCAGCAAACAGGTGTTCTTTCTGCTTTCTTCTGCCAATTTAAGCTTGTTCTTCCATTTCAGCTACATTTCAGAATGTTTTGTAGCTAATTTCAGCTAATTTTCAGCAAGGTCTTCTACAATAAGCATTCACACTGCATTTTCCCATTTCTCTAGTTTAGTTTAAATTAAATTAAATACAGAATCTCTTTTCCAATGTTCATATCCTAACTATTTTCAACGTATTGAACATTATTTAGTTTCTTTTCTGAGAACAAAGCCAATCCATGCAGCTGTAATCTGGGATCAATCGTGTGTCTTGGAAACGTGGCGTGAGCTCGACACGAGGCCGGGTGCAACCGGAAAATCTGCAATAAGAAGGAGCAGCGAGAGATCAACACGCTCCAGGACAGAGTCACAAGTCGTGCTTGTGCTCTCGACCTTAAAACAAATTTCTTCATGTGATCACGCCGCGGATAGATGAGACGGACGCCTAAAGTGTTTCTAATAATATCACAGGCTAATGACCCGTTTTGAAAAATGCCCCACTCGGCACGCCGAACGGGATCACTAATGGGCTTTCACGGCTTGAGAAGACGTGCGCACGCAGCAGTACGAGCCACCGCTTCCTTCCTCCCCTGGATGATGGTGCAATTACCGTATTTTCCGGACTATAGGTCGCAGTTTTTTTTGCTAATTTGCATGCCCTGCGACTAATAGAGAGGTGAGACTTGTTTATGGATTTTTTCCCATATTTTTAGACCAATTTTTGGCTCAGATATGACCGTTTTCATTTTGGCAAAAAATGGTGCAGTACCACTTTTGTCCGCTAGGGTACACCGACCGTTCCCAGCTCATGTGTCCGTCCGAAAAAAGCCTCCTCTGCCCGGACTGACTCTGTCGCAGCCCGGCCTCCTGCTCTGGAGGTAAGAACTACGAAACCACAGGACAGATTTTCTTTAAACTTACAGAACGTAATTACTAGGTGGCCGTTTACAAACTGTTAGCTGCAGGAGATGTTTAGAGCAAAAAAAATTTTTTTTTGATATTTTAGCATCGTTGTTTGTTAGCGGTTAGCTTACCATAAACGGATACTATTTAGATAACTCATGATCTACAGGACAGATTTTTATCAAACTTACAAAACATAATTACTTGATGGTCATTCACAAACTGTGACCTGTATGAGACATTTGAGCTAAAATTCGATTTATTTATAATTTATTTTCGTAGCGCACGCGACGGTTTGGAAGAAGTCAAAGCGAAACAATTTAAATCCAGCTGATTTGACCATTGCGTGAATTTATTAAGGAACGGTTAAGCTCAGGAACACTTGTGCTATAATGTCAGCTAAGAAATATTTATTTTTAAGCGTTAATTTAGCTAAATTTTAAAGAAATAAAGCCGTCCCACCCGCGCGCGTGCATGTGGCGAAACTACTTTTTTAAATCCAGCTGATTTGACAATTGCGTTCATTTATTAAGGAAAAGTTCAGCTAAGGCAGATCTTTGCTATAATTTTCAGCAAACAAATGATTGTTTTAACCGTGTTAATCTTGTAAAGTCCTTCCGTGCTCGCTCCTGTGGCAGACATTTGCAGCAGAGCTAAACACTCGGACCACATTTCCGGGTTGTCTCAGCGGTGACGCGTCACGTCAGCGGTGACGTAGGTGCGATCTAAATAAAGGTGCGACCCGTTTATGGATTTTTTCCAATTTATTACCAATAATTGGACAAAGCGATCTATATACCGCATTTTTCGGAGTATAGGCCGCACCTTTTTATCATTTTTTCATGGCCTGCGACCTATACTCAGGTGCGACCTATATATGGCTTTTTATAAAATAAGCTGATTTGTAATCATTTATTAACAAAAATTAAACTGAGACACACTCTTACAATAATGTCAGCTAACAAATATATTTTTTAGGTGTTTATCCTGCTAAAATTATTCATTTATTAAAGAAAAGTTCAGCTCAGACACATATTTGCTATAATTTTTTATCAAACAATTAATTGTTTTTAAGTGTTAATCTTCTTAAAAGCCTTGCTGTGCGCTCCTGTGGAAGAGACATTTGCAGCAGAGCTAAACACGGTCCACATTTTGACGTAGGTGCGACCTATACTCAGGTGCGACCTATATATGGATTTTTTTCCAATTCTTTGGCAATAATTGGATGGTGCGACCTATACTCGGGTGCGACCTATACTCCGAAAAGTACGGTAATGGTGCGACCTATCAGGCGGAAAATACGGTAAATGTTTCGTAGGGGTGCCGACATCAGAGCGGTGGCTCCCAGCTAACGTGTTCCTCATCCACAAAGAGCCGTCATGCAAAGCACAAAGAAATGAGACAGAAGCAGGTTTCTTATCGCGCCCCTACTTTCTTGTTTGCCTCCTTTAAAAAAAAAAAGTTTGTTCAACTCTCCCTTTTTGGCTTTTTACTTCTGCAACGCATCAGTTGCATCAATTAAAGCCGAAATCATTAGAGCTGTTGCTTTCCAAATGATCTCTGCATGCCACACATGACGTGTGATAAACACGCCGCGCCGCATCTTCTTGTGCATTCCACAAGGTGTGGACAGCAGCGCAACGGTAATGAGGGAGAATGGACCAATTACGGAACAGATTCAGAATCAAT
>JBBPBX010025683.1:13520-38698 GCA_038048925.1 Garcialebias charrua
GGAGCGCATCAAACACAGAAGAGGATTTGAAGAGGGTGAGAAAACACAGACACAGCTCTGTCATGAATAAATGAAAACCTCCTTCAGGGGAAAAAATGCTGAGGGAGAGAAATTGGATTTATGTTGGATTTCTGGAAATATATAAATTGTGTAACTAAGGCAAGCCAGCAGATATTATCCCGAGTAGGATGACAATTTAACTTTGTAACTTTATTTCCTTTTTGTCTCTCCCTCTGCGCCTTTTCCTGCCTCTCTCCTCACTGAATTCGTTTTGATAGGAACCTGGGAGAAATTGCTTCCCCTTCCTTGCAAGCTGAGTGATTTTTGTGTTTGTCTGTGACAAAGGCCTCCAGTGAAGTCTTGTTTGTATTTGGATGAATGGTTATTTTCTGCACCATGTTCAGAGGAACGTGATTTTAGATAGGCCCTCAAAGAAAAACGTATGTAGATATTAAACAAATTTATTCACCAGGATTAACCTTGGTTTTTGTGCAAAAACAACAAATGTTTTATTATTTTTTTATATTTACCATACTAAATGCAACATGTTAAGACTTCACATGCACAAACCAATGAACTGAACAGCTTTTTTTAACAGTAACAAATGTTTACGGCACAAAACATCACAGTTCAATAATATAAATGGCTGAATAATGAATAAATAAGTTTGTTCTCAGATCAGTCTTAAAAGTCTGAAATGTCCAGACATTGTGTGTATATCTGTCACTACCGGGGAGCTGGGAGATAAGAAGTTAAACTGTGCTGATTTCATCATCACAGGAATAGTCAATATTGATCAAGTCATCTCCGGAGCTTTGTTCCAACGGTTTGATTAGGGGTAAGGGATAGATACTCTAGTTCCTAAAGATAATGTCCAGTTCCTGTTTAAACTGGATGATTACTTGTGGTAAAAAGCCTGGCCAACTTTGTTTCGCAAGCAATCCTTATCTAAAGGGATAAAAAGAGACAGGCTGGGCTCCCAGAGTTGAGAGTCACCAGCGACGAAAGTAATCGTCCGTTTGTTTAACGCTGATTCTGCCTCGGGATTGAAACGGCTCTCCAAATCCACACTGTCAAATGGTAAGAAATCCTTGTTTAAGTGTTAATCATTGTATGAAATTTTGAGATGAAAGTGTGTCACTTGTTTGCTTCTGGCTTGCTTGCTATTGATTTCCTCTGGTAAAATAAAGAGTATTTGTTTTAAGCAGAGAATAGTGTCCTGTGAGAAGTCTCTTGAGTTGTGAGTTCTTTGGGGATTTTGCCAATCTCTCAGATCCTGCATAAATAATGTTTCATAAAACATTTATGAATAAAAATTCATAAAACATTTATAAAATAATATTTCATAGAACATTTTTGGCGTTGTTGGCAGGATTTTAAAGAGAGACTACATAATTCTCAAAAGAATGTTCAAGAGAAAATCAGCGAAGGGAGATAAGACATAGGACAGGACTGAAATAGTACCAATATGGGATATACTCTGTTATCAGTCCATAGCATTGTGCCTGAGAGATGGAGCGGGACGTTACGTGCCTTGGGAGGGGTCTCTACGAGATGGAGACCCTGAGACTTTGGTAGAAGTTCTACGAGCAGTAGACGTGAAAATGAAAACACCAGTAGATGGACTGCAACAGCGTTTGTGGGTTTGTACCATGGCCTGGAAGCGGCAGAATGAAATAAGTTTGAAACAGAAAAAGGCACTCGAAAAAGCTGAGTTGGCCTCTTCATTACAGCGTCAGCATGTGCAGTTGTTAACTACACAGCTAGAAAACATGGCCCGGATTGCTGA
Source organism: Garcialebias charrua (assembly GCA_038048925.1). Classification (NCBI taxonomy): domain Eukaryota; kingdom Metazoa; phylum Chordata; class Actinopteri; order Cyprinodontiformes; family Rivulidae; genus Garcialebias; species Garcialebias charrua. The sequence continues at coordinate 15,310 of JBBPBX010025683.1, forward strand.
GGAAGCAATGGCTCAGGTGTCCGTGTTAAAAAGAGAAAAAAAGAGGAAGACGAAATGGTCTGTATCACCCAAAAGAGTACAGGCTTTTGTAGCTGGGTTAGGTACGGGATGGAATCCCTCTAGCTGGAATGGAGATTTGTGGGGAGATAATGTAAGTGATGATGAAGAAGAAGAGTCCACTACCTCATTATGCTCCTTATCCCGCAGTAAAAGTGTGAAACCAGTGCAACGGAGAAGGCAGGAACAGATAGTGAGACCAGATGTCTTAAGAGCAAGAGTAGGCACAGATGGTCAACCTGTTTATGAAACTGGTGTACCAGTTATGGATGCTGTCCCACAAGATCAACCACAGCCTGAACTGAGGATGATAACTGAGGATTACACTCAGGAAGAAATAGCTTATTTGTCCAGGAGGCTCCCTCAGCAGCCAGAAGAACATACAGATGTGTGGTTGTCAAGAATTATTGAGGAAGGAGGGGGACAGGTGGAGATAGATGCAGGGGATAGGATGTCTTTTGCTGGGTTGTCCACAGAAGCTACAGTGAATGCTGATTTCCGCCGAGAGGTGACATATTTAGGGAATGATTCTCGATCTCTGTTTGATGTGTATGCTGAAGCTGTTCGCCAGGCTTATCCAGCTCTCACTGACTGGCCAGAGATAATAGGACAGTGGGTCACTCTTAAAGGGGACCTCAAATGGGTTTTTTAAATTTTTATGGTATTTCTGTGGGCTATCCAGACCCTATTCCTTCAATTTAATGCACAAAATAATTCTTAGATAATCAATTATACCCTTTTTAATTCTGCCATTTTTAACTTTCGTTTTGAACGACCGGTTTCTGATAGAAGTTCTGAAGTCCACGCCCTTCAAAGATCTGTTTACGCCCTCTGTAACAGCCAGTATCTGTAATGTGTTGTTGTTTTAAAATTAGCTCTTTTTTTATTACTCATTTGACTTACTGTTAGTGCTAGCTTAAGATAACTTACCGAAACCCGTCTGAGCGCGCCGCAATTTGCTGCTCCTTTTAGCATGAGACCACCAGAATCAGATGCTAATGTTAGCTTGTTCCTCTTCCGGTGTTAGCCAGCTCCGCTCGTTTCACGCGGCGATTTTGGGAGTTATCGCTGTTCCAGTCAAGACAACACAAAGTTCACCAAGTGTCTCCCGTAAATTAATCCGTAAGGAGAAGGTCCTCGCTGCTGCGAGGCTCCTGTGAGGCTTCAGTGAGGCTGTACAGTTGAAGCTCCGCTCCATCAAGCCAGAAGAGGGTCCCGTCGCAACCGGTCTCTACGCCGGGGGTATGCTCGTTTAATTTTTGCCGGCGGCGCGTTGGGAGAGATCGCAAATACACTAAAAATTGAACTAAAACATAAAAATAACAATTATACTTTATTTATAAAGCCATTTAAAAAACCACAGCTGCAACAAAGTGCTGTACACATGAAATTAATAACATATAAACAAAAGATGAGATGAAATCATGAAAAACAACAGTCATGTGTTTAATACAGAAGTGGGTTGAGCCTAACATGGGGTTGCTAGGTGAGGGGCTGGACTCAGGTTGGGGTGGGTTGTCCTCTCGCTTGTGACGTCACAAGCGAGATTGATTTCCAGTTTATTTCAAAAACGAAACCTATATTATCACAGTAAAATAAATCTACTTAGAGTAAATAAACCACTGGGTGCATTTTTTTGGCCTTAGGACTGTTTTTTTATGAAGTAAATACCCAAAGTTGAGTAAAAAAACATTAAAAAGTGAATTTTGAATGTGTGGTCCCCTTTAAGGAGTGTGTACAAAGATTGATTCTATTGTGTGTGAGGGATGCTTTAACTGTTGCTGCTGTGGATCAGTATCAGCTGTTACCTATTCCAAAGGCTGTGAGGGATCAGCTGATAAGAACATCCCCTGTACACTATCACTCCGCAATCCTGACAGTAATGCTTGGTGCACCAGAGGTTTCTATGTCTGAGATTCGTAGTCGAATCATGGAGTTAGGAACATTGGGAGATAGGAGAAAAGAAAAAGTAGAAAAGCAGGAGTATGGTTTTAATGCACAGGGACCAACTCGTTCTGCTTTGTGGAAAGCTTTGATACAGTCCGGGGTTCCACTATCTGAAATAGATGGATTACCAACAGAGGAGTTAAACAAGCGATGTCAGAAAAAGGGGTTGAAAGTCCAGTGTACCAGATTCAATGTTGAACATTTGACCCAAGCATTAAGGGATGTGTTTCAAACTTCTGTTGTTCCTTCTGCACCTCCGTGTGAACCTGAACAGATGGTCAGGAACAAAAATAAGACCACCAGAGTGGCGAAGGTCTCCTCTGATTCTGAGTTTTCAGAAGACAATGAAGCAGTGAGGGTGCGCGTTGTGAAACAGAAAAAGGAAAAAGGGAATGAGAAAAACAAAAAGTCCTCTGACTCTGAGTCTTCAGAGGACAATGAAGCAGTAAGGGTGCGAGTTGTGAAACAGAAAAAGAAAAAAGAAAGGTGAAAAACAGAACTTCACAGCTGTACCCTGATCTGTCATACCTGCTAAGTTTTGAATAATGGATATTGAGCATGGATTTATTGGCAGGTATGACGTTCCATTTAAAACAGGGACATTTTGAGTTTGGGGTAGAGAGACCCCTACAGGTCAGATCAGTTTTGGTGGGGAAAGTAAAAATGAAACCTTTTATCTAAGAGAAAACTAATCATTGTAATTCTATTTGTCAAAAAGCATTGTGTTCCTTCACAACCTGGTGTTTTCTTGGCATCTGCTGGTGGGAGGATCAGAGGTGCGCAGAGGACGGCATGGCCAAACCTGGAAAGTGCCATGAGGGTGGTATCTCATGGGTTATCACGTTGTTTGTTGTCAGTGCCATGGTGCTGCAGAGGACGGCATTTCTGATGCTCGTTGGATTTAAGATTGTTTTTTGAAATTACACAGTGATTGGTTCAAACCACAGATGAACATAACCTATGAGGTGCAACTATTAATATTGTGCTTTGCTGTATTAAATTGTTTAGCATTTGTATGCATAAGTTGTTGAATAAAATGGAGGGTGAACATTTGTAGAACTGATCAAAGACCAGAGGGTGGAATGAATAAATAAGTTTGTTCTCTGATCAGTCTTAAAAGTCTGAAATGTCCAGACATTGTGTGTATATCTGTCACTACCGGGGAGCTGGGAGATAAGAAGTTAAACTGTGCTGATTTCATCATCACAGGAATAGTCAGTATTGATCAAGTCATCTCCGGAGCTTTGTTCCAACGGTTTGATTAGGGGTAAGGGATAGATACTCTAGTTCCTAAAGATAATGTCCAGTTCCTGTTTAAACTGGGTGATTACTTGTGGAAAAAAGCCTGGCCAACTTTGTTTCGCAAGCAATCCTTATCTAAAGGGATAAAAAGAGACAGGCTGGGCTCCCAGAGTTGAGAGTCACCAGCGACGAAAGTAATTGTCCGTTTGTTTAACGCTGATTCTGCCTCGGGATTGAAACGGCTCTCCCAATCCACACTGTCAAATGGTAAGAAATCCTTGTTTAAGCGTTAATCATTGTATGAAGTTTTGAGATGAAAGTGTGTCACTTGTTTGCTTCTGGCTTGCTTGCTATTGATTTCCTCTGGTAAAATAAAGAGTATTTGTTTTAAGCAGAGAATAGTGTCCTGTGAGAAGTCTCTTGAGTTGTGAGTTCTTTGGGGATTTTGCCGATCTCTCAGATCCTGCATAAATAATATTTCATAAAACATTTATGAATAAAAATTCATAAAACATTTATAAAATAATATTTCATGGAACAATGGCTTAACTTTGTTCTATTGATTTTTCATTTATTCTTTAAAGAATAGCTGGTTTATCTTCCTCCAGAATTTTTACTTCAACATAAATGCAAAAGATAAACAGATTTGTATTTAAGTTGTATCGAATTTTTAAAAAAGTTTAAAAAAAATGTGCTTTTACTCCAGAAATGCACATGAATGCTTAGTGCTGTATGTGTTGCACTCCTCACGTTTTCGACCCAAGTGCAGGCAGACACAGGAAGCAGGAAGTAAAATAAACAAAAATTTATTAATGAACAAAATCAAAGGTTGACGTGGCAGCAAAACTTACATGGAACATGGAGCAGACAGACACACGACAGAACTTGAAATCACGATGAGGACCAGGGCGTCTGTAGGATTTGAAGAGCAATGATGATTACTGATTAGGTGGTGTGAGTGATGAGTGGCTGAAGAGAGGGTGAAGAGTGGCAGGGAGTCAAACACAGTGACAGAAAAGGAAATAAAGACAAGAGAACACAAAGAAAGACAAAAGGACAGATTATGTCTGTATGACTTCTTGTAATATGCAAATGAAGCAAAGATTGAGAGCTAAAAGTAACTAAATGTTAGCTAAATGTAGCAAAAGGTTAACTAAATGTTCCTAAAGTTTAGTCAAATAGCTAAATGTAGCAAAGCTAAATGTCAAACCTAGTAGAATACTAAAACTAGAAAAAGCTTAGCTATAAGCAAAAAATAACAGAATGGTGAGTGAAAGGGGAAAAGTAGCATATTAAAGCAAAAATAGAACAACTATGGTGGAGCAGAGCTGCCGCCTCTCACCAAGGAAGTCACCGGATGGATGGACGGGTGGATGGATGGATGGATGGATGGTTGGCTGGCTGGCTGGCTGGATGGATGGATGGATGGATGGATGGATGGAGCAGCTGTGTTGAAGCAGATTTCAAAGTGGGGGAGATCTGCTTTCTGCAGGAACTGAAAACAAATCAGTGTGTTTCAGAAACAGCCCAAAGTCATAGCTCTAATCTTGTGAACAAGCTGAATATTTTCATACATGAACGGCTAAAATAGTAAAACGTCTAGAAAATGTATATTTCAAAAAATGTGGATGAATAAAAACAGAAGCAATTCCATGAATGCTGAATCAGCATTTACCGGTACAATGACACACAACCAATACCAACTAATTTCAAAACAGTTTAGTTTTCATAAATTACCTCCAGAGGTGGTTTATGTCAAGCTTCGCGTTTCCTTTGTGACAAAAAAATCACAAATTATTGTGTCAATAATTTACATTAATAAATGAAGTAGAAAAATTATGCTTTCTTTTAGTACGAAATATACATGTACATTGGTGCATTCCTATCACTAATATGTTCTCCTTTTTAAACACTAAAGTCAGAAATTAATGTAAACCATTTTTACAAATACATACTTACCGTATTTTATGGCCTATAAGTCGCACCTTTTGCCTAATTTGCATGCCCTGCGACTTATAAGGCGGTGCAACATGTTTATGGATTTTTTCCCATGTTTTTAGACCCATTTTTGGCTTAGATATGACCATTTTTTATTTTGACAAAAAAATGGTGCAGTACCACTTTTGGCTGCTAAGGGCGCCGGCAGAACCAGTTTCGGTCGCTATGGGCGCTAAAGAGTCTGTTCACGGCTTCAGATGTACCTGGATGCGTTTCCTGTTGTTTGGATATTGAGAATAAAAACCTATCACCCCACGCCAAATCTCTGAGAGTGAGTGGGAGTACTGAGAGAACAACAACGGAGAACAACAACAGAGAAGAGAGAGAAGAAGAACAATGCTGCCCAAGAGGAAATCATATTCTGCCGACTTCAAGCTGCAGGTGATCAAGTATGCTACAGAGCACGGGAACCGTGCAACCGACCGTCACTTCGGAGTTAGCGAGAAACTTGTCTGTGACTGGCTGTGTGCTCGCTGACCGCCATAAAGCGCTCGAAGAGGGCGAATCGGGAGTGCAAGGCTCGTTGGCCGGAGCTGGAGGAGAGGGTGAAGGCATGGGTCATCGAGGAGCGTGCGTCGGGCAGAGGGCTGTCCACTGTCCAGCTTCATCTCCATGTGATGTGCCTCGCCAAGGAGATGGACATCTCAGAGTTTGCTGGGGGGCCATCGTGGTGTTTTCGATTCATGCAGCGCCATCAGCTTTCAATAAGGGCGCGCACCACTATGTGCCAGAGGTTGCCAGCAGACTTAGAGGAGAAGGTGGCCAGCTTTTGCACCTTTGTCGGCCGCCAGGTCCAGTTGCACCGCATCTCGCCGGACCATATCATAAACATGGATGAGGTGCCCCTGACCTTCAATATCCCCATGGGACGTAGTGTGTCCCAGAAAGGTGAGAAGACGATCAACATTCTCACCACTGGGCACGAAAAATCCCACTTCACCTTGGTTCTGGCCTGTGGCGCGGATGGATCAAAGCTCCCGCCTATGGTCATTTTCAAAAGAAAGACCATGCCCAAAGAGGACTTTACCCCACGCGTTGTTGTGGCCTTGAACGAGAAAGGATGGATGGATGGAGACATGATGAGCGGGTGGCTGTCTAAATGTTTTACCCATTGCCCAGACGGGTTTTTCAAAACAAAGAAGGCCCTGCTCGTCATGGACAGTATTTGAGTCCACATTACGCCTCAGCTGAAGGACAAGATCAAAAGCTGCAACACTGTTCCTACCATAATCCCGGGTGGATTAACTAAAGTCCTTCAGCCGCTGGACATCTCTGTGAACTGCAGCTTTAAGTCAGCTCTGCGCCGTCTCTGGGAAGAGTGGGTGGTGAGCGGTGACCATAGCGACACGCCACTTTCCAGCAAGTCCTGGAATGGATCGACAAGGTGTGGACCTCTGTGTCCAAAAAAACTATCCAAGTGGGCTTCAGAAAAGCTGACATTGCACCGTCAGCTGGAGCGGCTGGAGCTAAGGATTCCGACAGCGGGGAGGAGGAGGGAGCTTTGAGTACCGGTAAGCTTCCTCGATCGCTGGCAGAACTGTTCGCCAGCGACACAGAAGATGAGGAGTTTAATGGTTTTGAATAAAAACCATAAAATAAATAGCTGTTTCTGTCATCATTATGGGCGGGTGAGCGTGTAGTACTTTTAAAGCCGCTTTATTTCGTTTTAACCGTCAAAGTGCATTTATTAAGAAAAGTTAAACAGAGACACACTTTTACTATAATGTCAGCTAACAAATATATATATATATTTTAGGTGTTTATTTTTTTAAATTTAAAAGAGATGCAGGTCTGTTGGCTGCTACTGCATGTCTGTTGCTGTGCGTGCTCATTTTGTTGAGCCGCCGTTGCGAAACGATTTAAATTCAGCTGATTTGACATTAAATTCATTTATTAAGAAAAGTTAAACTGAGACACACTTTTACTATAATGTCAGCTAACAAATATATATTTTTAGGGTTTTATCTTGCTAAATTTTTAAGAAATGCACCATTCCCACCCGTGCGGGTGCACGTCTTCAACGTAGCGAAACTAATTTTTAAATTCAGCTCATTTCACTATTACATTAATTTATTAAGGAAAACTTCAGCTCAAACACATCTTTGGTATAATTTTCAGTAAACAAATAATTGTTTTTAAGTGTTAATCTTGTTAAAGTCCTTGCTGCGCGCTCCTGTGGCAGACATTTGCAACAGGGCAAAACACTCTGCCCACATTTCCGGGTTGTCAGCGGTGACACGTAACGTCAGCGGTGACGCGTTACTTCAGCGGGGCCGTAAGTGTGACTTATAGGGCGTTGCGATATGTTTATGGATTTTTCAAATTTATTGGACATAATTGGACAATGTGACTTATAGGGCGGTGCGACTTATCGGCCGGAAATACGGTAGTTTAATATATTTTATGTCAATGCTCTTTCAGGGGTGAACTAACACAACTGCTGGCTGAGTTATGATGCCATTAGTTATATTCATCCCAATTACATCAGCAAACTGGAGCCTATATTTTTAAACAACTGTTTTGTGGTCCTATTGGCTTCATCAGATCGTGATCTACAGCTTTCGCTGGAGCGGTTTGCAGCCGAGTGTGATGCGGCCGGGATGAGGATCAGTTCCTCCAAATCCGAGGCCATGGTCTTGAGCCGGAAAAGGGTAGCATGCCCTCTCCGGGTCGGGGAGGAGGTCCTGCCCCAAGTGGAGGAGTTTAAGTATCTCGGGGTCTTGTTCACGAATGAGGGAAAACTGGAGCGTGAGATCGATAGGCGGATAGGTGCAGCGTCCGCAGTGAAGCGGGCGCTGTACCGGTCTGTCGTGGTGAAGAGAGAGCTGAGTCGAAAGGCAAAGCTCTCAATTTACCGATCGATCTACGTTCCCACCCTCATCTATGGTCATGAGCTTTGGGTTGTGACCGAAAGAACGAGATCTCGGATACAAGCGGCTGAAATGAGTTTTCTCCGCAGGGTGTCTGGACTCTCCCTTAGAGATAGGGTGAGAAGCTCAGTCATCCGGGAGGGACTCGGAGTAGAGCCGCTGCTTCTCCACATCGAGAGGAGCCAGTTGAGGTGGCTCGGGCATCTGGTTAGGATGCCTCCTGGACGCCTCCCTGGTGAGGTGTTCCGGGCATGTCCCACCGGGAGGAGACCCAGAGGAAGACCCAGGACACGCTGGAGGGACTATGTTTCTCGGCTGGCCTGGGAACGCCTTGGGATTCCCCCAGAGGAGCTGCTCCAAGTGGCTGGGGAGAGGGAAGTCTGGGCCTCCCTACTTAGGCTGCTACCCCCGCGACCCGACCCCGGATAAGCGGAAGAAAATGGATGGATGGATGGATATATATATATGATATATATGATATATATATATATATATATATAGATAGATAGATAGATAGATAGATAGATAGATAGATAGATAGATAGATAGATAGATAGATAGATAGATAGATAGATAGATAGATAGATAGATAGATAGATAGATAGATAGATAGATAGATAGATAGATAGATAGATAGATAGATAGATAGATAGATAGATAGATAGATAGATAGATAGATAGATAGATAGATAGATAGATAGATAGATAGATAGATAGATAGATAGATAGATAGATAGATAGATAGATAGATAGATAGATAGATAGATAGATAGATAGATAGATAGATAGGAAAAAGCAGGAGCTGCAAAATGAAGGAAAAACAAAATGAAAAAGTTCACCTGGAGCGATCCTGACAGAGGTGTGGATCAACAAACCTCTTTCAACAGAAACTAGACCATTGCTTATACTTTCGTTGATTTACTTTTGACTTTGTGTTTGAGGTCAGAGGACAGGTGCAGCTTTCATCAACTACACCATCTGTCTGTCACAGCAGAGCTACTCTATAAAATATTAGTATTGTTGATTATTTGGGTATTAGGATGGCAATATGTTAAACTTACAGGTGGATGAATGCAGAAAGAAGGCTCATCTCACATACCATACTCCAATTCAGATAATATTTGTTAAACTCCTGCTGTTTTAGAAAAACTCTGAGCCTTTTTTTTTAAATAAACAATGGATTTTGGAATATTTCTTAACACAATTCAATTGCCCCCGGCTGTTGTCAAAAAATCAGTCAAACGCTGCTGTTTTAAAATGAACATCTCCTTGTATGTAACATTTTGCTTCCATTTTTCAGGGAGTTTTACCAGTTTTTAGATTATGGCAGCAGCTTTAGAGACTTAATATGTATTCATAACATTCTTTCTATAGGAAGAATTCTGTTTCAATTCAGTTTGTTTACATAGCACCAAGTCACAACAGAAGTCATCTCAGGACACTGAACAGAAACATTCATATATAAAAATAATAATAATTTAAGACTTTATCTGAGGAGCAGACTGCTTTGAATTGAACTCCGTCACAGACTCTCATCTTGAGCAAGCATGAAGGCGACAGTGGAAAGGAAAAACTCCCTCATGAGGAAGAAACCTATAGCACATATGTGTCAAACTCAAGGCCCGGGGGCCAAATGTGGTCCTCGTTGACATCTTATCTGGCCCCCAAGATGTTATTTTAAATGTAAAATACTTTTTTCAGTAATCTTTGATTATGATGTTTAAAGTGCAACAGAGAATGTCAAATGAGACCAATCAAACTCGTTTTGAGGAACCTGCAACCAAGAAAACATGTTGGGTATCTAACTTGAGTTCATGTACATTCTGAAACCGGCCCTTAGTTTGAAAAAGGTTTTAATTTTGGCCCCCTTTTGTAAGTGAGTTTGACACCCCTGCTTTAGCAGAGCAGGCTCAGGACAAGCGGCCATCTGCTTTGACCAGCTGGGTTTGGTAGGAACAGATACACAATGGCAGGTCAAGAATCACGTTAAGATAGAAATTGTATCAAATGAAAACTTTTCAATTTTAACAATTCATTTCAAGAAATTACCATAGGTCAATTTGTCCTCTAGTAGTCTAAGCTTAAGGAAGCATGACAAGTCAACCCTAATTATAGGTTTTATCAAAAAGGAAAGTCTTAAAACTGGACAATGTGTCAGCCTCACGGATAGAAACTGGAAGTTGATTCCACAAGAGAGGAGCCTGATAACTGAAAGATCTTCCTCCCATTCTGCTTTTGGAAACTCTAGGAACCACAAGTAAACATGCAGTCTGAGAGCGAAGTGCTCTGTTAGGAAAATATGGGACAATAAGATCTCGAATATAAGATGGAGCTAGGTTGTTGAGGGTTTGTAGGTTAGAAATAAGATTTTGAATTATATTCTGGATTTGACAGGGAGCTAATGGAGAGAAGATAAAACTGGAGATCCAGTTAAGACTCTGGCCGCAGCATTTTGGATCAACTCAAGACTTTTTAAATAAGTTTTAGGACACCCAGATAATAAACCATTGCAATAGTCCAGTTTAGATGTGACAAATGCATGAACCAGTTTTTCTGTATCATTTTTAGATGAGATGTTTCTAATTTTAGTGATAGTACGCAGGTGGTGGAAAGCAGTTCTGGTAATGTTTTTAATGTGGGGGATAAAAGACATGTCCTAATCAAAAATAACACCAATATTTTAACATTAGAGCTGTGGCCAGATTAATGTCATCCAAGGAGGGTGAAAGACTGAATAATGTATTCCTAGGATGCTCAGGTCCAAAAACTAAAACCTCAGTCTTTGTATTCAAAAGCAGAACATTTAGGGTCATCCAGGTTTTTATGTCTTTAAGACATGCTTGTAGTCTAAGTCGCTGATTGAATTCATTGGGTTTCATGGACAAATATAACTGCGTATCATCAGCATAACAATGAAAATGTATCCCATGCTGTTTACATTACCTAATGGAAGCATCCATCCATCCATCATCTACCGCTTGTTCCAAAGTCGGGTCGCGGGAGCAGCGGCTTGAGCAGGGAGGTTCAGACATCTAATAGAAGTACTGTATATACAAAGTAAAGAGTATTGGTCCAAGCACTAACCCATTGGGTTTGGAATTAACAAGCTCACCAAAGAAGAAAACTGCACACAGTCATGTTTGCAGTTTATTTTTAAAAATTGTAGAATAAAATAAAAAAAACTTTGATTTATTCTAATTTGCTATGCCTGGTTTTAAATAGCAAGTATATGGCAGTGAGTATGAACGTATGCTGCATTTCCACAATTGACATGGGATTACAGTGTTAATCACAGGATTTCAAGCTTTGATCGTCTGTATGTTACAAAGTAGGTGAGTCTGCGTTTAAAATCCTCCTCCAAACAGTGATCAGAGTTTGATGCTGTTTCCCACAATAGCTTCTTTGAGTCAACTAATCTGCAGTTGTCTAGCAAACCATCAAAGGTTAAGCTGCGCTACAGACACAGAGGGAGCCAACAGAATTCAGTTTGTTAAGGTGGTGTGAGGACGAACACAAGAATTAAAGGATTACCAAAACTTTGAGTCATGATCAAGCTCATTTTCAGGAGATGGTGATTTAGACCTCCCCAAATGGCAGAACCAAAAAATGTCTTATCTAAACTCAGAATAGTTTCTTTACAAATCTATTCTCACTGCAGAGAAAAGCTGCCAGCCCACAGAGACGTACATATGGGCCCAAATAAATAAAATTTGGTGACTGAAGAAAACGGACGTGGTTGTCACTAAAACAAAATTTTAGCCTAAATGTATTCTGAACTTTTAGAGAAAAATATTTTCTGACAGATCTTGCAGAATAGCAGCTGAGGACCTCTGGTTTAGAGGATGAAAGAGAAAACTCCTGAATCCTGAGTGTCTCAGTGACAGGTGGACGTTCTGCACAGTTCTAATTCCCAGAAAGATCACACAAAATGACTCCTGACAGTACAGCATTAAGCCTGACCCCGCTCTTTCCACTCTGTCGTCAGAGCTGTAATCTGTCTGATACATCTTTCTGGAACTGCTTGTGTCATTGCTCACAATGCTTTCAGCCCCACTAATGCCACCCCTGACAATAAGGGAGCAAAAAGGGGCAATCAGTTTACATTCTTCAGATGTGATGTTTCTTCAGTACAGACTGTGGTGGTGCATGTAATTCCAAGGAAATGGAGGAAAATGGAATTTTACATCAAATGTGTGCAACTTTTTTGTTTTCATTTTTCTTTTATCACCTGAGGAGAAACAGTACGTCAAGGATTTATTATGGTGTTGGCCTCACATGCTCGTAAATTGGCTTGTCACACAGGATGGTGTTACGGAGATGAACAAAAAATGCCAGGGAGCACATTAAATTAAGAATGATGGGAATTATATTAACATTTAAATGAGCCAGTCATGGTCCAGTGGGATAACAAGTTTGGAGTGTTTATGGTGTGGAATGATGCAGTACGAGGAAATCAGAAGCGAATTTTAATGTGTTATACATGTAGACAGTGTTTTTATTCTTCACAGCAGTTTTCTTCTAAACGAAATGAATGCAATCACTGATCATTAAGAAAGGCATGAAAAAATCTTGTTTTCTGCCTTAAAAAAGAAAAGAAAGAAAAGAAAAAGTAGTGTGAGATACTGTTTTAATTCCTGTTTACCTCATTTCCTGCTTCTTTTTTTAAATGGGAAATGTCACTGCGTGAGTTTTTCCTCCAAAATCACAGCTCCTGATTCCTCCTGCCGCAGCAGCCTAGAAGCAATTACAGAAAAACATGTCCAGAGGGGATGGAGAAGGAAAATGAAAGCAGCAAATACAGGCAATGACCTTTGCAGACTCCTAGCATGATAAATGTCAAAGGTTTGCTGTTTTTAATTTGTCAGAGTTTCCAGAAAAGCCTGACCTATGCCTACTTTCAGCCATGTCGTTCCCATCACAGCAGTCGCTGGAGCGGCACCTCAAAACCCATTACTGCCCGCCTTTGCTGAGGCTGGTGCTGTCAAAGCTGCAAATGAGCCTATTTGCAACGTTTCATAATGCACCATAGCAAGAAACAGCATGTTTGTCTCAGGGAGGGCTGACGTGGGACAATGTAACGTATTGCAAATGTGACACACGGCAGACAAACTAGAGAATGTACTTTGAAATATGTCGGGTGTCACTTTCGTGCAGCTGCACAATACATCATGCTTTCTGTGCCGAGCTTGACCTTTTTGTGCTTCATTGTTTGCGGAGTTAATACAGTGAAAACAGCAGCAGTAATATGAAATCAGCGCTCGGCTTTGCTGCTTGTGAAAGTACAAGCATCAGCCAGCTCTGCTGTTATAAGCTAGATTTGTAGCTGCTCTGTCTTTTGTTCCAAAACTACAAACTGTGCACAAATATTTTAGTTCTTTGGTTTGTTTCTGATGGAAATGAAATAACATAAAAAAATAAAGGTCTGACATTCTTTTATTTTTCTTTTATAGATGGCCTCCCTTCTCACCTTACAGCCATCCTCTTCACACCATTTCGATTTATTTATTTATTTTTTATAAAAAATATATATATTTTTTTTTTAGTAAAGAAAGAAAGGAAAGACAAAAAGCAAGACTTCAAAACATAACAATTGTCCACAAAAAGAGCACAAGGCAAACACACCCGACCGCCGTCTGCAATCCTGCAAAGTACATAACAGAACACAGCAACAAAACACATATGCATAAAAGACACATAACATTCATGATTTTGCAGTAGATTTCTATAAATATATATATACCTATATATATATACATACATACTTATACATTCATATGCAGTCATATAACCATCTGCATATCTACATATGATATCTACACTTATATCCCCGCATCCATTTGTGTGTGGTTGTGAGCATGCATAAGTGAATAAGGCTTCTCTAATAGAACATTCAATAGCGACCGTGAAGCATCAGAGATCTGCCCCCCAAGGCCCGAGGCAGATATAAGGGGGACCAGAGCCCAAGACCCCAAGAAGGACCCAGGTCTGACATTCCTTAAAGGAACGCACTGTCCTTCAAGCGAGTGTTTAAGATGCTGAAAAATGATGTAATGGCTAATTTGGTGAAACTTTCAAAATAACATTAAGCACAATCTCATCTCACACAATCTGTTAACGTTGAGGGTGTGTGTTGTGAATGACTGCCATAATTCTAGCTCAATATCTGTTTAATGATGATTAACACATATTGAGCTAGAACATACAAATTGGCTGCTTACGTTATAGCCAATTTATAAATGGTAAATGGGCTGTACTTATATAGCGCCTTTCTATCCAGTCAAGATACTCAAAGTACTTTACACTACAATCTGTGCCCTCATTTACCCATTCATACAGCACTCTGCTAGATCTCTACAAAGAAAAATCAGTGCTTTATCACATTCATACACCGATGGGACACACATCAGAGGCAATGAGGGGTTCAGTGTCTTGCCCAGGGACACTTCAACATGTGACTGCTGGTGGAATCGAACCCACAACTCTCCTATTGGAGGATGACTGCTCTAACCGCTCAACCACAGCTGCCCAATGTGCAGGTTGAGGTTGACTGGGTTGATGCCAGTGAGTTATTCAGTTGTAGATGAAATGCCAATAATTTATTTCTGAGTTTCTTTGAAATCTGTCAAGTAGGTCATTAGATATTTTGCTAACAGACAAACTTAGTTTAATCCAACAGTTATTGCCAAGGGTTTAAGCAAATATGTCACGCAAAGTATTGCTCTCAAAGTATGTGTTAGGAACAATACTTAGCTACCACACCAATTTTTTACTGAATATCTGTAAAGTGTGTTTTGCATTCAGCTGTGGCGGCCATGTTTATTGAGGTCACTCCAAAAGTTAATCAGCTGTAGATGTCCATTAGTGTCTGAATGCTTCATTAAACTCCTTCAGGGGGTTATTTTACTAACAGTACAGATGACTAAGATGCACACAGGCATGGGCAAAAACATTACGTGCCTTTAGTGGTGGGCGATTAAAAGAAAAGATATCACAATAAGCCTGACTTATTGTCTTAGATAAATTGTAGATTTAGTTGATTATTCAGTCTCTGGTGAAAAAACATACGAGCTGCAGGAGAAAAATTCAAGTCTTAAGCACATATTATTAGATAATGGACAACAAATGTTTTAAACTCAATCATGGCAGTAAAAGAGGACATTTGAACTCATTTGCTCAAAGTAAAAATCAATGCTAAAGCCATTTTAAAGCCTTTTTTAGTTGTTACTTTGTAAAACTTTTAAGATTCTTGAAAGGTTCTTTAAAGATTTATAGACTTTTTTTTTTTGCCTTTTCGGGAAAATACATCTTTTGTTTGGAGATTCAGAAGACTTATTAGATACGTAAGCAAATCAGAGTGCTTGTCCACTTGGAGCAGTTTGGGTTTGTGTCTTGGAGTGGTTGATCAATAAAAGGCAAGTAATCATGAAAAGACCTACTGGTCGATTCCACATTAGATTCCATCTTCCTCATTAATGGACTTTTCAGTTCCTGCCTCCGCCTGTTCTGTTTCGGGAAAGTGCTGTTGTATTCTCACATGAAAGAGTCAGCCGATGGTGAATGGTGCTCATTTTTACTGCTTGGTGGAGTTTTAACGGTGCAGCTAGCTGTAATGCTCACATTTAAAAAAACTTCTTGAGGGGAAACGACAGCAAAATGTCATAACATTTTCAGTTGTACCTCATTAATGAGGCATCAATTATGAATATGTGCTGTAACCAAAGCTGAGCACTGCTCAGAACATTTAAATCCCAGACGCTAGAGTATCAAAACATTGTAATCTTAAAGGTTACTTTTCATGTAGGTGAAAAACCGTCAAGACCATGTGTCTCTGGAGTAGCAGAGCTCTTTAGCATTCAACAGCACTGCAGTTCAATGACCTTCATCGGTAACTCAAACTTCTCTCCCCCCTCCTAAGGGCTTACATGCTGCTAGCTTGGATACCTTCCAAGGTTAGGTGGAGGGTCTCGGTCCTGTAGGGAGGTGATGAGGTCATACATCCAATGACCTCTGCTGTTGATGAGGGTGTCTTGAAAATCCACAGGAAAGAGGAAAAGCAGAAAAGTTTGGCTGGTCTCTCGTCATCTGTCCAAAAAGGCCAGATGTCTGTGTTTTGAGTGATGAGGGTTGAACGTAGGTTATTGAGTGTAGCTATAAAAGATGAGGGGACCGTTTTTTTCAGCTGACATGTTAAAAACATGAAGGGTACAAGAAAACTAGAGGCAATAGTTTGAGAGGGCAACATGTAAAACAATGTTTTTTTTAATGAAAAATGCAGTGTGAATCTGACCTCTGAAAGTCTTTACTGAAACTTACTGAGAAACTGAAATTAATTTTTAAAGCTAAAAAGAAGCTAAGTACTGTACTAGCTATAAGCTAAAAGTAACAAAACAATAGCTAAAAGATGAAATAGCACGGAAACTAAATGTAGCAACAGGTGAGCTAAAAGCAACAAGAGGTTAGCTTAAAGCTGAAAGTGTTGAATGTACGATGAGTGACACTAATGTATTTGTGTGGGCACTACTTTATGTGGCGGAAGGCTACGCCTTTTATAAAGGGAAATAAAGGCGGAGCAATCTCTCTTCTTCCCGTTAGACGTCCAGAGCGTGTGGACGTGTGTGGATGAGCAGCAGAGGGTTCCGCATGAACCAAGTTAATGTCTCCTGTCATTCCTAAGTTTACCAGTTAGTAAAGATGTACTCTCTAGAGATGGGCGACGCCGAAGGTGCTGAGGGTGCTCACGCGAGTGAAACCGGGAAGCTTGCTGCAGACGGACCAACCGGTCCAACAGCGACTTTGCTAACAGGTTATGGGCCCAGTCTCGTGGGTCAGCCCAGTCTCGTGGGTCAGCCCAGTCTCGTGGGTCAGCCCAGTCTTGTAGGTCAGCCCAGTCCCGTGGGTCAACTCAGTCCCTTAAGCTACGAGCCCGGGCGAGGTCCCAGGCAAGGCCCAAGTGCAGCGGTACATGGAAGAGGACTACCGCCACGTTTTGACGGAGACGAGAGCCACTACCACATCTGGGAAGCTAGGTTTTTAGCGTACCTAAAAACCATCGGTCTGAAAGAAGCTATCCTGGGGAGCGAGCTAGCAGCAGGAACTGCAGAAGCTACCGAAGCTGGTAGGAAAAATGAACTGGAGTATGCAGAACTGTGTGGTTGTTTAGACGACAAGACGCTAATGCTAATACTGTACAAAGCGCCTGATGACGGCAAGAAAAGCCTAGAAATATTGAGACGCCATTTTGAATCCGAAGAAAAGCCGCAAATCGTCGAGCTATACACTGAGCTAACGAACATGCTAATGGCTAACGGAGAAGCATTAGCGGACTTTATCGCGCGTGTCGAGAAGATAGTAGCCGCATTAAACAGAGCTAAAGAGACACTCAGCGACGCACTGCTGACGGCGATGGTGTTAAAAGGTCTCACAGAAGAGTACAACCCGTTTTCTGTGCATGTCACGCAGACGAAAGAAAAGCTAACTTTCAACGAGTTCAAAGCTAGGCTAAGAAGCTACGAGTGCACGCTATGTTACTGCAGCAGGCCCAGAGCAGACGAAGTGATGACTGCTAATTACAAAACATCTAAACCAAAGTTTAGAGAGAAAAAGTACTTCAACGGAGAATGCTTTATTTGTGAAAAAGTTGAGCACAGAGCGAGAGACTGCAGAAGCAAAGACAAGAAAGTTCATCACGGATGGCTGGGCGCGCACAGCAGCTACAAGGCGGCAGCCATTACAGACACTGAACAAAGAACTGTTCGAGCGAAAAGCGGGAATCGAACCACGGATGAAGGAGAGACGTGTGTGCTTCGGGTGAGTGAATGTCAACACCACAACACACAGCAGCAAAACCTCCTGGTCGACAGCGGCTCTTCTGCCCACATCATGACGGATGAAAGCAAATTCATCAAATTTGATGCGAGGTTCCAGCCCAGGAACCACACCATGCAACTGGCAGATGGAACACGGACCACCGGCAGTGTTCTGAAGAAGGGAGACGCGCAGATCGAGCTGACCGACAGTGAGGGGAAAGTCGTGAATGTGACACTCAAAAATGTACTCCTGATTCCTGAGTACCCACAGAACATCCTATCGGTGGATGTAGCAACGTCGAAAGGAGTAAGACTCAACTTTTCTCTTCCTCCTCTTGTTGTGTAGAGACTTCCGGTTCCGGTTCTGTGAGGTGCGAACGTGGGGAATGAGCTGCTGCTGAAAACTCTAAACTTGTGCGTAAGTATTATGATAAAGCTTTGGTAAGTCCATATTTATTTAAATAAACTATATAATTAAATGTAAGATCATTTCAAAAAGGTATTACATTTTGATAACCGATCTTTTTCCCCTACTATTTAAACAAACTGGACGGGAAAACGTCGGAGAGCCTTGAGTTATTTATCGACGATTATTTTGAAAGGTTCGTCATGAGCGACACTAATGTAACATCCGGTGCGGCTAGCGGTGCGGCTAGCGAGTCGGCTAGCGCTAGCGGGCCGAAGCCCAACGCGAAACGGTACCGAGAGGGAAGCTCTGATAGCGTTTCGGAACCGTCGGTGGATAATTCAGGCTTCATGGTAATTCTGGAGTCAATTGATCAAAAGCTGTCTAGCTTGGACGCACGGCTGGCGTTAGTAGAGGAGCTACAGAAGGAAGTGAAAAATCTGAGACAGTCACTGGAATTCACCCAGGAGCAGGTAGCATCTCTAGCTAATGAAAACATTGAGCTAAAGGGAACAGTTGGACAGCTTAAAGATCAGATGTTGCAGCTTTCCGGCGATAATAAAAAATTTAAAGAGTCAGTATTAGATATCCAAGCCAGAAGTATGCGGGATAATGTTGTTTTCTCTGGGATTCCGGAGGGGGCGGAGGAGAATCCGGAGGCCTTGGTTCGGGCTTTCTTTCAAAATCAGCTAAAGTTGCCGACTGAAACGATTAATGCCATTACTTTTCATAGAGTTCACCGCCTCGGTGCTAAACGGCCGGGGAATAATAGACCGCGCCCAATAATAGCTAAATTCGAACATTATAAACAAAAGGAACAGGTTAAAAGCCGAGGTAGGGAATTACGTAACACACACTTTAGCATGAACGATCAATACCCTGCAGAAATTCTGAGTAGGAGGAGAGTTCTGTTTCCGATAAGAAAGAAAAATATAAACGAAGGAAGAAGAGCTACCATCTCTGTGGATAAACTCTACATAAACGGTCAGCTGTTTAGAGATCCAGAAGCTACTCCTTGGCTTTATTAGCCATATGATCAAGGTAAGAACTGTATCGGTTGCTAATATTGATTAATATTATTAAATATAGTATTTTTTAATATTACTTACCAGATATATTTAATTTTTTTTCAGTGGGACACACTCAGATAGTGGTGATACTCAAGGTGGGATGGCACTTGATGTGGTAAGAGGGTCTTTTGTTGTTTTTTCTTATCTGAATTATGTTTCCATGTATATCATTTCTCTTTGTTTTCTTGTCTATATTTTTCTAACTCAACAATTATCAGCGCACAAGCACAAGGGTTCACATACGTCTTTATATATCCATACAATTACTTCATGAATGAAAACTTCCCTGATTCATTTTCAAAAGAAACAGCAATTACTTTATTTAAAAATCATATATAGTTATTCATTAAGGGATATGTTTTTGTCTGGATATATTACTATCTTTTATATTTCTGATAATGGGTGTGGTTTAGCTATATTAACATTAGCACAGGTATGGGTACCTTAGGGTTTGTCACATGGAACATTAATGGAGCCGGTAGCCAACGTAAAAAATATAGAATTTTTAACCAGATTAAAAGATTAAAGGCAGATAAAGTCCAGTTGATCCTGTATTGAACGCCTTTTTTGATTTTATCATGTCCTGGATGACTGAGAATCTTCACCAGCATATTAAAGGCAGATGTTGTATTACTCCAAGAAATTCATAAATCGGCCTCAACTGTGGATGAGCTTAAATCTTCAGAGTTTCCTAATGTATTCTCAGCATGTTATAATTCAAGACAAAGAGGGGTGGCAATTTTAATACATAAAAATGTTAACTTCACAGTATTAGATCAGGTTATAGACCCGCACGGTAGATATATAATATTAAAGTTATCAATATTTAGACAAAATTATTGTATTGTTAGCATATATGGACCGAATGTAGACGACGCAGCTTTTTTTCATGATTTTTTTTCCACCCTATCAAATCACATGGATTCCTCACTGGTGATGGGAGGTGATCTCAACTTTGGTTTAGATGACAAATTAGACAGACTGAATGCAGCGGGAACTCAACGCAGTTGGCAATCTATAAATATAGTTAAACAGTATATGAATGATTATGGGCTCTGCGATGCATGGCGTTGTTTTCACCCTGATAGCAAAGAATATTCTTTCTTTTCACATGTGCATCACTCATATTCTCGTCTAGATTATTTCATAGTAAGCAATTCATTGATGACAAACATTTCAGACACTAAGATACACCCTATTGCTGTCAGCGATCATGCACCAGTTACTGTAAATTTAGATTATAAAAAAACAACAACAAAAAATATAAATTGGAGATTAAATACATCACTACTACAAGAAGAAGAATTTTTGCAATATTTTAAAAAAGAATGGGCATCGTATCTAGAGTTTAATGACTTGCCAGGAACTTCAGCATGTACACTTTGGGAAGCTGAGAGGTAAAATAATATCCTATTCAACAAATAAAAAGAAAAAAGAAAATAAACGTATTGATGAATTAGAGAAATCCATTAAATTGTTAGAAGGTCTACAAGGAGAGGAAACACAGCAAAAGCTACGCAAATTAAAATTAGAACTAAATGAATATATTGATAAGAAAAATAAATTCTTGATACAAAGACTTAGATTAGATCATTTTGAATACGGTAATAAATCAGGGAACTTTTTAGCTAATCAACTCAAATTAAACAAAGAAAAAACATCTATATATGGTATTAAAGATAAAAATGGAAATATAATTCATGATGAGGGAAAAATAAACAATGTTTTTAAAGACTTCTATAAAACTCTATACACTCCACAAATAAATCCATCTAATGAGGATATTAATGAATTCTTGGAGAAAGTAACACTTCCAAAACTAGATATTAGTCAGTCATCAAAACTAGACTCACCATTAACATCAGATGAGCTCCATGAAGCAATTAAAAGCATGCCTAATAAGAAATCTCCAGGTCCTGATGGCTATCCAGTGGAATTCTATAAAGAATTCTGGGATATACTGGAACCGATATTCTATAGAGTGCTACTTGAGTCAGAAGGAAATGGCAGGCTACCAACACATATGAATTCAGCCAACATTAGTCTCTTATTAAAATCAGGCAAAGACCCAGTATTACCTACCAGTTATCGTCCAATCTCTCTTAATAACTAAATAACTAATAGAGGGTAAATACATTTTACTATATAAAGCATAATAAGGAGAACTGACTAATTGGCGTTAGAAACAAAATCCAATTGCGTCAATATTGAGCGCGGCGTCAGTCTTGAACGTTTATTTTCTTTAATCATGTCATGGAGGAAGGAGTATTGGTGTAAGCATATTCCTAAATAGGAAGACAACTTAGGAAAGGGTTAATGTTGATGTAAAATAATTTGTAGTCTTATCAAAAAGACTAGAGAAGATAACTCCTGTTATTATACATCCAGACCAAACCGGATTCATAAAAGGAAGACACTCGAACACAAACACTCGCAGATTATATAATGTAATAGAGTATTCGTATTTTAAAAATATTGAAACAGCTATTTTTTCTTTAGATGCTGAAAAAGCATTCGATAGAGTAAATTGGAATTTCTTATTTGCTACCTTAAATAAATTTGGTTTTGGGAATTACTTCATTAACTGGTTAAAAATATTATATAGTTCACCAACAGCGTGCGTCAGGACAAATAATCAATTATCTTCAAGCTTCTGTTTACAGAGGGGCACCAGGCAAGGTTGCCCACTTTCACCAGCATTATTTGCTATTTTTATTGAACCTTTAGCAGCAGCAATAAGGCAAAGTGCTGATATTAAAGGCATAAAGGGTAGAAACATAGAACATAAAATTAGTCTTTATGCTGACGATGTTTTGCTTTTTCTTGAGAACTCAGGAAACTCAATATCTAATGTTATAAAGTTAATAAACTCATTTTCAAAAGTTTCTGATTATTCTATAAACTGGACAAAATCTACAGTTCTTCCAATAAATTGCGTGTTTAATAATTCTCTTAATGAAAGACTACAATCAGGTAACATTAAATATTTAGGTGTTAATATCTCTCCTAAATTGGAGGATTTAATAAAATTAAATCATATCCCACTATTAAAGAAAATTGAAGACGATCTTACTAGATGGAGATCTCTACCCATATCACTTATGGGAAGAGTTGCCTCAGTAAAAATGATGGTGCTGCCGAGAATAAATTATTTATTCTCAATGATTCCAAATAAACCTTCAACTGAATGGTTTAAGTCCCTGGACTCTTCTATATCTAAATTCCTTTGGAAAAATAAAACTCCACGTATTAGTTTAAAAACATTACAGAAATCTAAAGATACCGGAGGATTAGAACTTCCAAACTTTTATTACTACTATTTAGCCAACAGGTTACAATATATATCAAAGTGGTTAAAACCGAATGCACTAGATGAAACTTGGATAGATATAGAACAAACTTTATGTAATAATATTAGGATTTCAGATCTACCATTTATCAGTACAGATTTAAAAAGACATGTCTGCTTTAAGAGCATCAATATTAGCTCATCTCTGACAGCATGGTGGGAGTATCTGAAAATGACAAAGTCTTCACTACTCCCATGTAGACATACACCTCTCTGGAACAATCCTGACATTCAACAAGAAAATAATATGTTAAATTTCCCAGGTTGGAGAATGAAAGGTATTGAATGTCTGGAACACATATTTGAGGGTATAGACTTTATTCCATTTAATAAATTAATAATACAATATGACATTGATAATAAATATTTCCTACAATACCAACAAATTAAGTCAATTGTAAAAAAGAAATTTAAGCTTAATAAAACATTGTTGGAAACACCAACATGTGTGTTAGAGTTTATTAATTTTCAACCACCCAAATTATTATCTAAAATATACAAAAAATTGTCTAGGATCGATGACTCGATAGCACTACCTGTTGAAAAATGGGAGTCAGATTTATCAATCAACTTTGAACAAAAAATTTGGTCTCAAGTATGTTCAAATACTTTTAAATTGACTAGAATCTCCAATTTACAATTAA
>JBBPBX010025684.1:4263-16869 GCA_038048925.1 Garcialebias charrua
TATATATATATGTATATATATATATATATATATATATATACAGTATATATATAATAAAATGATTATTTTTATTATATAAAAATTAAGTAGTCGGTGACACAGAGGTCACACTGTTTTGTTGCATCATTATGTCTGTTTTCATTTACTGTTTCAATCTTAGTTTATTTTAGTAGTTGCATTGGTTGCACAGGAGATGGCAATGTAGTGCCAGAAATGTAGGTGTGGTTACCTGGCCTTCAGCAGCTGTTTACTGTACTCAGTTGATCCTGTATTGAACGCCTTTTTTGATTTCATCATACCATACCATACCATACCATTTTATTTATAAAGCACTTTAAACAGGAACAAGTCCACCAAAGTGCTGGACAAACAAACACGCAACAGGCAACACATACAATGAAGTACAACACGAAAAACATAAAAACATCATGTCCTGGACGACTGAGAATCTTCACCAGCATACTGTTTACTGTACCTTTGTTACACTCAGCTTGCTGCTCAGTGTCTGGCAATCACAGAGATGCTTTTGGTATGTATCTTGTTTTCAATTGTCTTTTGTAAATTAACAGAGAAATGTGAATCTATTTTGTCTGGTTTTACATTTTTCTCTTTAAACAAGATTGTATGTATAAATTTGCTGCATTAAAAATAATTTGAAATATATAGGTAAAGCTTAAATTCATAAGGGTTTAAATTTGTTGATTGAAACAGTATTTTCATTTGATATATTTAAGTGTGTTTATTATTCAAGGTTTTCAACTTATGGCTCATGGAGCATCAGAGAAAATAAAATAAAAGACTAAATGAGTGGAGTTGTACAGCGTCCTCTGTTGGTGCCAAAGCCTTTTTTTCGAGTTCAAGCAAGGGAGATAACTCGACACACAATTTGATACCCGCCAAAATCGGTGACCTTACTGTAATTTCACATAACTATTTTCAAAGTTCATTTTAAATGTGTTTTGGAGTTCTGCCACCTCCTCACTACAGTCTGGGGGCAATTAACATAACATGGGAGCCTCAAGTACTCCGTATCACAGAGGTCACCGAATTTGATACCCGTCAAAATCGGTGACCTTACTGTAATTTCACATAACTATTTTCAAAGTTCATTTTAAATGTGTTTTGGAGTTCTGCCACCTCCTCACTACAGTCTGGGGGCAATTAACATAACATGGGAGCCTCAATTACTCCGTAACACAGAGGTCACCAAATTTGATACCCGTCAAAATCGGTGACCTTACTGTAATTTCACATAAATATTTTCAAAGTTCATTTTAAATGTGTTTTGGAGTTCTGCCACCTCCTCACTACAGTCTGGGGGCAATTAACATAACATGGGAGCCTCAATTACTCCGTAACACAGAGGTCACCAAATTTGATACCCGTCAAAATCGGTGACCTTACTGTAATTTCACATAACTATTTTCAAAGTTCATTTTAAATGTGTTTTGGAGTTCTGCCACCTCCTCACTACAGTCTGGGGGCAATTAACATAACATGGGAGCCTCAATTACTCCGTAACACAGAGGTCACCAAATTTGATACCCGTCAAAATCGGTGACCTTACTGTAATTTCACATAAATATTTTCAAAGTTCATTTTAAATGTGTTTTGGAGTTCTGCCACCTCCTCACTACAGTCTGGGGGCAATTAACATAACATGGGAGCCTCAATTACTCCGTAACACAGAGGTCACCAAATTTGATACCCGTCAAAATCGGTGACCTTACTGTAATTTCACATAAATATTTTCAAAGTTCATTTTAGATGTGTTTTGGAGTTCTGCCACCTCCTCACTACAGTCTGGGGGCAATTAACATAACATGGGAGCCTCAAGTACTCAGTATCACAGAGGTCACCGAATTTGATACCCGTCAAAATCGGTGACCTTACTGTAATTTCACATAAATATTTTCAAAGTTCATTTTAAATGTGTTTTGGAGTTCTGCCACCTCCTCACTACAGTCTGGGGGCAATTAACATAACATGGGAGCCTCAATTACTCCGTAACACAGAGGTCACCAAATTTGATACCCGTCAAAATCGGTGACCTTACTGTAATTTCACATAACTATTTTCAAAGTTCATTTTAAATGTGTTTTGGAGTTCTGCCACCTCCTCACTACAGTCTGGGGGCAATTAACATAACATGGGAGCCTCAATTACTCCGTAACACAGAGGTCACCAAATTTGATACCCGTCAAAATCGGTGACCTTACTGTAATTTCACATAAATATTTTCAAAGTTCATTTTAGATGTGTTTTGGAGTTCTGCCACCTCCTCACTACAGTCTGGGGGCAATTAACATAACATGGGAGCCTCAAGTACTCAGTATCACAGAGGTCACCGAATTTGATACCCGTCAAAATCGGTGACCTTACTGTAATTTCACATAAATATTTTCAAAGTTCATTTTAAATGTGTTTTGGAGTTCTGCCACCTCCTCACTACAGTCTGGGGGCAATTAACATAACATGGGAGCCTCAATTACTCCGTAACACAGAGGTCACCAAATTTGATACCCGTCAAAATCGGTGACCTTACTGTAATTTCACATAAATATTTTCAAAGTTCATTTTAGATGTGTTTTGGAGTTCTGCCACCTCCTCACTACAGTCTGGGGGCAATTAACATAACATGGGAGCCTCAAGTACTCAGTATCACAGAGGTCACCGAATTTGATACCCGTCAAAATCGGTGACCTTACTGTAATTTCACATAAATATTTTCAAAGTTCATTTTAAATGTGTTTTGGAGTTCTGCCACCTCCTCACTACAGTCTGGGGGCAATTAACATAACATGGGAGCCTCAATTACTCCGTAACACAGAGGTCACCAAATTTGATACCCGTCAAAATCGGTGACCTTACTGTAATTTCACATAAATATTTTCAAAGTTCATTTTAGATGTGTTTTGGAGTTCTGCCACCTCCTCACTACAGTCTGGGGGCAATTAACATAACATGGGAGCCTCAAGTACTCAGTATCACAGAGGTCACCGAATTTGATACCCGTCAAAATCGGTGACCTTACTGTAATTTCACATAAATATTTTCAAAGTTCATTTTAAATGTGTTTTGGAGTTCTGCCACCTCCTCACTACAGTCTGGGGGCAATTAACATAACATGGGAGCCTCAATTACTCCGTAACACAGAGGTCACCAAATTTGATACCCGTCAAAATCGGTGACCTTACTGTAATTTCACATAAATATTTTCAAAGTTCATTTTAGATGTGTTTTGGAGTTCTGCCACCTCCTCACTACAGTCTGGGGGCAATTAACATAACATGGGAGCCTCAAGTACTCAGTATCACAGAGGTCACCGAATTTGATACCCGTCAAAATCGGTGACCTTACTGTAATTTCACATAAATATTTTCAAAGTTCATTTTAAATGTGTTTTGGAGTTCTGCCACCTCCTCACTACAGTCTGGGGGCAATTAACATAACATGGGAGCCTCAAGTACTCAGTATCACAGAGGTCACCGAATTTGATACCCGTCAAAATCGGTGACCTTACTGTAATTTCACATAAATATTTTCAAAGTTCATTTTAAATGTGTTTTGGAGTTCTGCCACCTCCTCACTACAGTCTGGGGGCAATTAACATAACATGGGAGCCTCAAGTACTCAGTATCACAGAGGTCACCAAATTTGATACCCGTCAAAATCGGTGACCTTACTGTAATTTCACATAAATATTTTCAAAGTTCATTTTAAATGTGTTTTGGAGTTCTGCCACCTCCTCACTACAGTCTGGGGGCAATTAACATAACATGGGAGCCTCAAGTACTCTACTTCCTCAGACGGCTGAGACGAGCTGGTCTGAGCAGCCCAGTTCTCACCTCGTTCTACAGGTGTGCAGTGGAGAGCATCCTGTGCTCCAGCATCAATGTGTGGAATGGAGGCTGCACAGTTGCAGAGAAGAAAGCTCTGCAGAGAGTGGTGAAGGCTGTACAGAAGTCTGGTGGAGTCAGTCTCCCCACCATCACAGACATTTACACCTCCTGATGCAGGAAAAGAGCCACCTGCATCATGAAAGACCTCACTCACCCAGCACACTCACTCTTTGCCCCACTCCCCTCAGGACGGAGGTTGAGGAGCATTAAATGTAGAACCACTAGACTGAGGAACAGCTTCTACCCTGAGGCTGTTAGACTCATGAATAAATAATCAATATGAATAATCACTGCAAAATATCACATCATGTTGATGCTGATCTGTTTCTTGTTGCTGTGTTCATCTGTGACCATCTGCTCATACAGACTCATGTTCGTGCTGCTTTTTATAATGATGTTTTTTCTACTACATTAGGGCTTAGTGTATTACTATTTGATGTTTTTCTTAGTTAATCCTAGATGTTATTGTTTTTCTCTTGCATTTGTTGTTGGATGTAACTGGGACCCTGTGTACATAATCTCGTTTTCATCACATGAACCACATGCGGTGCAAATGACAATAAAAACTCTCTGACTCTGATATTATACTCTGATATTATATATTTTTTTCTATATAAATAAATTATATATATATATATATATATATATATATATATAGTAAATGGTAAATGGAGCTTATTTATATAGCGCTTTCTAGCTCCGTGTGAGGAGCCCCAAAGCGCTTTACAATACCAGCCATCCACCCATTCATACACACATTCATACACCGGTAGTGGTAGCCTGCCTTGCAAGGCGCCATCCAGACCTACCGGGAGCAACTTGGGGTTAAGTGTCTTGCCCAGGGACACAACGACACATGGTGGGCGGACGCGGGATTCGAACCTCCAACCTTCTGATCGGGGGTCGACTGCCATTACCACTGTGCCACGGTCGCCCCTATATATATAAATACACGTTGCTCTGTGTACACAGAAGATGATAAACCTGTCAGAATATGGGACCGTAATTTGTTGTTTTTATTTTTAAATTAAGTTAGATAAAAACGACAGATTATTTAAAAAAAAAGTTGTTTTATTACTTGAAAAGGAAGTTGTCATACACACCTTTTGCACCTCTTAGAGTGCAATGTGGCATACATTCTCAATTTCTATTGTTCATTGTGTAATAGTGTAATTTTGATGTTTCTGCTTGACCTGTACTTCAGATTTAAAGTTAATGTACACAGAGCAACGTGTGTTTTGCTTTAAGGTAAAAAAAAATGGAATTGTTTAATTGAAATTTTTATTAATTTTTTTTTTTAAATAACTGTAGGCTATACTGTGCTGCATTGTTTCAAAAAATAACATTTTCCTGTATGCTGATGAAGATTATGATGATGATGTATTGAAAAAGTTAACTTTAAAAATTAAAGTACTTTTGGTCCTTCATTAATTCAACGTTCAATGTTATCTGTACTTTGTCATCTTAATTATGTAAGAGCTATACTACCACTTTAAATATCGTGAGAATTGCATTTCAGTGACGAGATTGGAGGTGATATGCAAATGACGTCGCCTTCAAATAGCACAGGTACGCAACGGTTAGCGGAGAGTTGAATTTCAGCCTGCATCATGGACAGCACAATATTCGAAGAGATAATGCTTTACAAAACAAAAAAACAATATCCGTCAAATGTTGTTGACAAACAACAACGCTACGCTGTGCAGCGGAGAGCTGATAAATTCACCCTGATAGGTAAGTCCTTTCACACGCTAACATAAAACAACAATACACTTCTTTTAACAATTTAAATCTGTGTGCAATCTGTTGGACTAACAGACAACAAATATAATTTTTTAGATGGTGAGTTGCACTACATCCGATATAAGGGCACAGCAAAACAAATCCAGGTCAAAGTCGTGCGCAGCGCTGAAGAGGCTGACGAGCTGTTCCTTCAGTTTCACGCAAGCAAATCAGGAGCACACTTTGGGCAGCTAAAAACCAGGGCTTCCATCTCACAGAGATATTATTGGCCAGGAATGTCTACGGACATTGAAAAATGGGTATGTTCTTTTGATGATTTTACAGAATCATAAAATGAATTTCACAGTTTAACGTCTTAAACTCTCATCTTATTGCTCTTACAGGTGTCCCAATGCACTGTATGCCAGAAAAATAAAACGAAAATTAAGTCTGAGGTACAGTACAAACCGATCAAAGTAAGTTTTGTGCTATTAATCTTTATTTCATACATATTGCCCTTACACCATGGCCTGTCTGAAATTTGAATAAAAATGTTACTGTACAAAGTATATTTAAATTAAAAAACTACACAAAAAAATTATAACAAAGGGTACACGAGAGACTAACATACATCATAACATTTCTGTTACACACAGACTTCATAATTTCCCCCTCAGAAATCCCTACACCCAAAGCCCCCATCCACCCTCCCCTGCCACAACAACATTGCAAAGTCAAACTTCTTTTTAGTGATATGTGATCTATACAGCTTTTCATAAAAATTGAAGGCAATACAGTAACTTGATGGTGATCCAAAATGGCACAATGTCATTTCAAAGTACTGTACATGTTCTTTCAGTCTGGATATGTTATAATCTAAATACAAGTTTTCATTGTTTATAGAAGTGACTTTCATTCAAATTATTTATTTCAACAGACAAAATGTCCATTTGAACTTGTTGGGATGGACCTCATTGGGAAACTGGTCATGACAGAACAAAAAAATCAATACATCCTTGTTATAATTGATTACTGCACAAGGTGGCCAATGGCATACCCGTTGAAGTCCAAATCAGCAGTGGAGGTAACACAAGCCATGTTAGACTATTTCTACGTATTTGGGATGCCAATACGCATACTCACAGATCAGGGAAAGGAATTTGTAAACTATGTAAGTATTTATACTTTAGTTATTCGTGAACTTTAATTTCTTATATTTGGAAAAACTGTATCTTGCTCAACTCAGCTACACTTTGGGTATTTGCATATACTGCTTTAATGTATTGTCTACCCACCAGTTCCTGGATTGTCATTTGTTCTTGTGATATTATAGATAAACACAGATGTCTGCAATGCATTAGGAATCAAAAGAAGCCTTTGTGCACCTTACCACCCTCAAACAAATGGATTGGTGGAACGATTGAATGGCACCATACAAAGGTAAATATTATCACATCTGATTTGCATGTCTTTATAAACCTGGGGTGTCGTTTTATTTGTAAAAACTGTTTTGTTACTTTTGGTAAGAAATGAACACTTTGAGGGTAAAAAACATGTTCTATATTGTCTATATATAAAAAAACCTAAGTCTGGTCCACTATAAATTCAGAAAACAAAACAAAAAAAACATGCAAATAAAATGTATAAATGTTTCGTCTTTCGTAACAAACAGTTTTTCAGTCTAAGATGCTATATTCATCTAAGTCTTAAAACTTGCACCCTCTCACAGTGGATCAACATAGAGACTTGTGGGGCTCCACATGTGATTCTGCAGAGATTTGATTGTGTGTTATCCATCTGTACAAATTGCCTTCTAACATCCAAGTACAAATGCACTGCAGCGCTGGTCCTCTAATACCATATTTGCTCAACTTCTAAAGGACAATGGTGTGATCGACTATGTCTAAATCTTATTTTAAATCAACAAATACACTTACACTATGTTGTTTTTGATTGACAGCTGTGGAGATTAGTTCTGTTAATTCCATAAGAGCCATGGATGTAGTTTTTTTTATATAAACCCATATCAGAGTCAGACTTAGAGAATGTTTATTGTCATACGCATCACATGTTTAACATGTGATGAAATGAGATGATGTACACTCAGTCCCAGTAACATCCAGCAATACAATGTAAGCGAAAAACAGCAAAAACATAATAAAAGAACTCAGAAAAACATAAACAATAAATACACTAAGCACTCATATCATAGAAAAACATTACTCCCAACAACAGCACGAACATGAGTCTGAATGAGCAGATGGGCATGGATGAACACAGCAACATGATTCAGATCAGCAGCAAAATGAAACATATCAGCAGCAACATGAAAAATATCAGTAGCAACATGAAAAATATCAGTAGCAACATGAAACACATCAGCAGCAAAATTACACGGATCAGCAACAACACAATGTGCTATTTCGCAGTGATTATTCTGGGTATTTATTCATGAGTCTAACAGCATCATAGTATAAGCTGTTCCTCAGTCTAGTGGTTCTACACTTAATGCTCCTCA
Source organism: Garcialebias charrua (assembly GCA_038048925.1). Lineage (NCBI taxonomy): Eukaryota > Metazoa > Chordata > Actinopteri > Cyprinodontiformes > Rivulidae > Garcialebias > Garcialebias charrua. Next base: position 12,406 of record JBBPBX010025684.1, read on the forward strand.
ACCTCCTTTATGAGGTTATAGGACAAAAATAGTGTGTGCCTGGAGAGTGGGGTCCTTCAAGTTGCAGGTGGCCCTCTTCCTAAATCTGGAGGTGTATATGTCTTTCCAAAAAAGCTAAGTCTGGTCCTCTGGACATTCAAAAAACAAAAACAAAAAAAGCAACAAAAAAATGTAGAAACGTTTCGTCTTTCGTCCGAAAGACTTCCTCAGTCTGAGAAGCTGTATTCAGCTCAGTCTTATAAATAGCACCCTCCCACAGTGGATCAACCAGTGGGCTGATGACAGCCGAAACCAGCTGCTCACATGATCAAGGAGGACCATCAGCATGACGATGGATCATTAGCACCCTGATGGTTGTTTGCTATTCACAGAGGGCTGAGTGATACTAGCAATAACAGCATTGTAAGAGGGGGACAGTTGAACCCGGAGGCCTCCACCTGCTTTACTCCTCTCTCAAACCATCGTCCTCTCTATGAAGGATGTGAACATCTTCATCCATGAAAGAGTGACCGCTGACCTTGAGATGAGTGTAGACCGTGAAGAGTTATGACACTGTTTTATACACCTTTTACTGATTTCATATGCTCAGGAAGTGTTACTGTTTGATTAAACTATTCTCTCTGGACTTTAGACAAACACGAATTACATGGTTTACTATTTCATTCAGCTTAGGAGCCCAAATTTTCATATAACCATAAACTAAATCAAGTAGTTTCTTTTCATCCAGTGCAGGTAATACATTTACTACTTCTGTTTGACACGTAACATTACAGATACACTCTGTGAAACAACGTATGACACTAATTATAACTTTAAGAGAACACAACATGAATTGAATCTTCATACATATTAGAGCTCACATATAGAGACACATTTACATATTAGATTAATGACACACACACAGCTAGGAATCATTAGCGATCAATTAGTGTAGTTGCCCACAGTCTGCTAAAATTCTACTAATAACACAGCAAACTAAGAGTTTTCAAACTGCACAAGACTAGGTCAGTGCAGCAACCTTGAACACCATGGTAACGAGCTAGAAGCAGACAGTCTAATCTTGAAACATCAAATTGGAACACGACAAGATGCAAATATCAGAAGAACACACTATCACAGGGTTGAGCACTTTTGAGGGAACACCACAGAGGAAGGTTCTGTATTTCTGCTCCCATTTATATGCATATAAATGTATTTTATGTCTGTACTCTGATTAAATTGTAACCCTTATGCCTGTCATAATAAATTCTTTTTTATACGAATACTCTCTCTCTCCTTGGAGCACGTCTATAAGAGTTCAGGACTCTTCAACCGCAGAGTCCTGATGATGTTGATCTTCTGTGCTGAGCCATCCTTTTGGCCAGTGGCTGTTTAGTTTCCCTGATATAAGACTGATCACAGCCCTCCTGACACTGAACAGCATACACAATATTACTCTGTTTGTGCCAGGGGACTGGATCTTTGGGATGAACCAGTCTTTAATGTATTTTGGGGTTTAAAAGCCACTGGGACGTTGTGTTTAGAAAATAAACGTCTCAATGTCTCTGAAACTCCTGCAACATACGGAATGACCACTGGTCTGGGTCTGGGTTCCTTCTTTTCACCTGATGGCTGGCTGGAGTCCTGTTTGGGTTTCTTCTCTGCTTTCAGGAAGGCCCAGTTAGGATATCCACATTTCTCTAGAGCCTGTTTTGTGTGTGATTTCTCCTTCTGTCTGGCTGCTGAGTTAGTGGGGATGCTGTCTGCTCTGTGGTACAGAGTCTGTGGTGTAGATGTCTGTCATAGTGGGGAGACTGACTCCAACATCTTATGTGCAGCCTTCAATACTCTCTGCAGAGCTTTTGTTTCTGCAGCTGTGCAGCCTCCATAACACACGTTGATGCTGGAGCACAGGAGCCACTGGGACATTGTGCCTTTTACTGGCAATCCCAGGATATTTAAACTAGTACAATATTCACCACAGGTCTCCAAATGGAATTTGTATCCCTTGAGATACTGATCATGCCTGGAGGCTTTTGTTCTTCATGTAAATGACCGGGGGGTGATGGGTTTTGTCACTACAATGCAAATGCCTTGAGGGTGTGTGTCCATTGGCTCTGGGTGGGGGAAGTTTTTCTACAACAGTGGTCAACCTGACATTCTGGAGGTGTGATGAGTCTCAATGTATCATGCGTCATGATTCATATGTAAATATGCCCTCAAGGCTTCCTCCACACCAACAGAATGGTCTCATATACGGTACATACCAATGGCAGCAAAAATGTTAAATTCAGTTAACCATTTCACTAACTCCCATGGGAGTTATAGGTAGAACATCTGAATGGCTCACATTGGTAGTTCTGAAAGCACAAAATACATAACGGCAAAGTCTGGTTCATCCAAAACATACTGTCCCCCGGCAAAAACAGAGTAGTATTATGTATGCTGTTCAGTGTCAGGAGGGCTGTGATCAGTCTTATATTGGGGAAACTAAACAGCCACTGGCCAAAAGGATGTCCCAGCACAGAAGATCAACATCATCAGGCCAGGACTCTGCAGTCTACACTCATCTCCGGGCCAGCGGTCACTCTTTCATGGATGAAGATGTTCACATCCTTGATAGAGAGGAACGATGGTTTGTGAGAGGAGTAAAGCCGGTGGAGGCCTCCGGGTTCAACTGTCCCAGTGTTGCCAGGTGCGAAATGTAGGATTATCGTACTAGAGCCCTAAAATTATCGTATTGTGAGGGAAATTATCGTACACCCGTCATAAACAAAATAACAAGCACTATCACTCTGTTGTTGAGCGTCTAACCGGCACTCACAGCTTTGTGGCGTCATTACTGGTGGGAACCATAGACCTAATTTAATAACTCAACTAAATTCTGTCTACGGTATTAAGTTTGTATTTTCAAGGAAATAATAACTTGATCTTTAACTTTACTGATATCACTGCTAAAAACATCCCTAATGTACTCTGATGCATGCTCAATAATCCAGGTAGAAAAATCTAAAAAAGCTAAGTCTGGTCCTCTGGACATTCAAAAATCCCTAATTGTAAATTTAATATTCATTTTTTTTTGGAAATGCATTCTTTGTTTCATACCCTGGACATTCCATAAAGACATGTTGAACCGTTTCAGGGAAATTGCTGGTGCACATGTCACAAAAAAGTCCTGTTTCATGCTTTGCAATTATTTTAAGAGATTTATTAAGGTCTGTGTGTCCTGTTCTAATGCGAGTAAGTTCCTGTTTCTTCCTGCTTTCCTTGTATATCTTACCTTATGAATGTTGTGTAAATGTCTTCCTGTTTCAGTAATAATGTACCAGTTTTCCTGTCATGTTTTCTTAATATATTTATTTATTATAATTTAACGTTCAACTTTATATAAACGTTCTATCATTTTCATCACTTCTTCCAGACCGTGTCACACGGCTCTGCTTTTTCTAACGCATGGGGCGGGTGCAGCGGACTTTTCAGCCAATCATGGTCGTTGTTCTGCAAATACGTCACTCCTCTGTCACATTTAGAAAAGCACGATTGGCTGGAATTTCAAGACGCCTTCAGGGTTCACAAAAAAACTCCGACAGACAGTTGCGACAGGCTGATGGAAACCGATCACAACTACACGTTCACAGAATGGCCAAATTATCGTATTTTTGGCCTTTTTCGGGATTATTGATCGTACATCGTACAGAGGGCAAAACTATCGTACAAATACGATAATTATCGTACACCTGGCAACACTGAACTGTCCCCCTCTTACAATGATGTTATTGCTAGTATCACTCAGCCCTCTGTGAATAGCAAACAACCATCAGGGTGCTAACGATCCATCGTCATGCTGATGGTCCTCCTTGATCATGTGAGCAGCTGGTTTCGGTTGTGTCATCAGCAAACCGGTTGATCCACTGCGAGAGGGTGCTATTTATAAGATTGAGATGAATACAGCTTCTCAGACTGAGGAAGTCTTTAGGACGAAAGACAAAACGTTTCTACAGTTTCATTTATTTATTTATTTATTTATTTTTGAATGTCCAGAGGACAAGACTTACCTTTTTTAGATTTTTCAACGTGGATTATTTATCGAGCATGCATCAGGGTATATTGTATAAAGTTGCTTTCAGTCTTTTTCCAGCAATTAAAATTTTATGAATTCGGTACATATTCAAATTTAACACAGTCACTCCATTTCACAAATATGACATAAGTTTGCTTGTGGTACAGAGTATGTTCATTGGCCTCCAGTTCATTAATAATTTTTTTCACAGAAATAAACCTTTTCTACAGTGTTTCACATTACAGCCTTAATCAGATATTTTTAACTGATGATATTATGATTAATATGTAATTAGACATAAGGAAACAGTGAAGCATGTTTCATAACTTTAAGATGCACTTTTGATTACTGGAAACCTGTTTTTCCAAAATGGTTACCAGTCTTTGTGAACAATAAATGACGCTTTAAGTATTTGACACAGTCTG